>BPLS01000593.1:79822-102146 GCA_019656275.1 Rhododendron kiyosumense
CTCCAAAGACAGACTGTGATGTTTATGCTAAGTGTGGGCCATTTGGAAGCTGCAATTCAAAGGATTCGCCAATTTGCTCGTGTTTGAGGGGGTTTGAGCCAACTAATGTAGAGGAATGGAATAGAGAAAATTTTACTAGTGGGTGTGTGAGGAGGACACCTTTGCAGTGTGAGAGAAATGGCAGTAGCAACCTAGACAAGAAAGATGGCTTTTTGAAGCTGACGACGATGAAAGTGCCAGAGTTGGCAGATTGGGTTTCTATTCCAAAGAACGAGTGTGAAAAACAATGCTTAATGAATTGTTCATGTACAGCATATGCATTTTATCACGGCATTGGTTGCATGTCATGGAGTGGAAACTTGGTTGACATTCAGAAATTTTCAAGTGAAGGGGCAGATCTTTACATTCGCATGGCATATTCAGAGATGGGTAATATTTTGCATTTTCTAACCCATAATCCCGGTTTTCTGAGTAACTTCTACGTGTACTTCAACTGATTTTTCTTTTGGTTTGAGCATTTAATTGTCTATTTTCTTGTTCTTCTGAAAAATTTGAAGTCAGATCTATTTCCTTACTTATTGTCAACATGCTATCCACAGGGAACTTTTGGTTGAATCTCAGAATTCTCAGGACTATTTTAGCTGCGTTTGTCAATTTTGACCATTTTCTTGCTATGCTTGTTTTATTTCACAGATAAAAAGAGAAACATGAAATTTGTTACTGCACTTGTGATCATTGGATTATTTATCTTGGCAATATGCACATACTTTGCATGGATGTGGATGGCTAAACAAAAAGGTAATGACAGTTACTGTTGTGAGAGCTGAGAACTTGAGAAAGCATTCGATATTACTGTGTAGCTGATAACCAACAACTACCTCTTGAACCAGGAATGACGAAAAAAATGTGGTTTCAACTTGACATACAGTCACCGTCTCTAGAATGCTCAACTGAAACATTGTTTGAAGATATTATGAATCAAGCTAAACTTGAAGAAGTACCCCTGTTCAAGTTTGAGAACCTGGTAATTGCAACCGAAAATTTTGACAAGAACAACAAGCTCGGACATGGTGGTTTTGGTTTGGTGTACAAGGTAACTGGTTTTTTTTTTTTTTTTGGAAAAAAAAGGTACTGAAGATTGGTGTTGTGATATAGAAAAGCAAAATCAAATCTGGTGTTTGTTTCAGGGAAAATTACACGATGGACAAGAAATAGCTGTCAAGAGGCTTTCAAGATCCTCTGGACAAGGGCTAGAGGAGTTTATGAATGAGGTGGTTGTGATTTCTAAACTCCAACACCGCAATCTCGTAAGACTCCTTGGCTGCTGTGTAGAAGGAGATGAAAAGATGTTGATCTACGAATACATGCCAAATAAAAGCTTGGATGCATTTCTCTTTGGTTAGTTTGTACTAAAAGCTCTTAATTATTTACTCTCAATTCTCATCTCAGCTTTGGCAGTTAACTCATTATATTAGTGATACATTACATCCGCTATACCCCCAAAGTGCTTTGCAATTTTTAAGTCTCGCCTCACGATCATAACTTTTCGATTTCCTTGAATCTTAATTTCCTTAGTCATTCTTGTTTTGAATCGATCTTATTTCAGATCCACACAAACAAGAGCTCCTAGATTGGGGTAAACGGCTCAATATCATCCAGGGGATAAGTAGGGGGCTCCTCTACCTTCATAGGGATTCTAGATTAAAGATCATTCATCGAGATTTGAAGGCCAGTAACATCCTGCTAGATGAACAACTAAACCCAAAAATTTCGGATTTTGGTATGGCAAGAATTTTTGGAGGCAATGAAGATCAAGCCAATACGAGAAGGGTTGTTGGAACATAGTAAGTAGATGCGACCTTAAAACAAAACAAAAAAAAAAAATCTTTCTATGTTAACCTTTTGTTTATTGTGTGATGATAAAATGTAATCAAATCTATCTTGCCATGATGCAGCGGTTATATGGCTCCTGAATATGCAATGCAGGGGATGTTTTCAGAGAAATCCGATGTATTTAGCTTTGGGGTGTTGTTATTAGAGATTGTAACCGGAAGGCGGAACACAAGTTTTTATGATGATGAGCAATCTTTAAGCCTTTTAGCATATGTAAGTTCACTCGAGTCATTCGACTGACCTATTTCTCTAATTCCTAGTTTTTCTTCACAAATCATCAATGAAAGATAATCTTCCTCTATTTTGTATTGCTTGTCATAATTCAGGCATGGAGATTGTGGAATGAAGGCAAGAGCGCGCTTCTCATAGATCCGGGGATAAATTGTCAAGACTTACAAATGGAGATTTTGAGATGCATACATATTGGTCTACTTTGTGTACAAGAATTTGCAATAGAGAGGCCTAAGATGTCCACGGTTCTTTCTATGCTATGTAGTGAAATTGCAAATCTTCCCAAGCCAAAGCAGCCTGCGTTTACACAAAGGCCAGTGTTGTCTGAGAGACATTCTTCGCAACCTTGTACGAATGGTTTAACTGTTACTATTGTTGAAGGCCGATGATGTGAGTTTCCTTATGATGGTATCTTCTTTCTCCTATTCGTTTATATGGGGACTAAAACTGAAGTTTTGAACTTCAGAAAGTCTACTCACAAAGATTTTGTGCACAGATCACTGTGTGGGGCCCACTATCTATCAATATCCTAAGGGAATGTAGTTGATCTCTCAAAAAGCATTCAAACTCCCAATCCTTAATTTTTAGATTTTTCATTTTGTTTAAAAACAAAAAAACCCCACGTCACCTGTCTCACACTCGGGAAATTATCCCCACGTCCATAGTCCATACCCCATGTTTGCCAACTTCCATTCCCTCCCTCCTTTCTAGCATGCCACCTGCCCACTACAACACCACGTCTAAGCTCCCCATCCCCATTCTTTTCAGGAACAAAAACAAAAAATAAAAACCCCACGTCCTCATTTTCCCCTATTTTCCTATTCTTCTACTATTTATTCTTTCTCATGCAACTCCTCACCATTTCTGTATTGCTGCCAGATGATGAAGTTTACAAATTAATCCATACGTAATAAGTCCACAGCTATATCTTTCTTGCCTCTTTCTTTAATATTCCCACATTCCCTTTTTTAATGGTGTTTTCACTTTTTTGTCTCTAGATTTTGATTACCAAATTGACAAATTGGGATCACCAACATTTGGTTTCAGTGCTCAAAACTTTCATTAGAATTCATTTGGTAGGTTTATGGTCTTGACAATTGAAAGTAATTCAGATTTTTAGCAAATCCCATTAATTAGTTTTTTACTTCTGAAAATATTCTTAGCACTGTTTCATAATCATTTGGAATTGAAATTCTTTTCGTTAACAGTCAGGTCACTTTTTGTATACAATGTGTGGTGGCTAGAAAAGTCGATTTGTACATTTTGATTAGAGAAGTATACTGACCCATTAAAGATAGATTTCTAAATTGGCATTTAGTACTTACATTATTCAAATTTGGGATTATTCACATTTGAGATGACCATTAACTATGAGATCATAGTTACAAGTAGTCGGTCACGGAACAAATTATAGACAATCAATTACAGTACTACTTAGTGGGCCGTTTTTTGGAATGGATGATCGAGATTTTTTGGTTGATACACTAAAAATTTGCCCCACATTGTTTTTCTAGAGTACTTTTAAGTTCAAATTCAGTACTTTAACATTTTACTAGCGTTTGTGCCCGTTCTATGTACGGGCAAAACTATCCGTTCTAGCGTTCAACCCGTTCTATACACGGGCAAAACTAACGACTTGTCTTTGAGTTGGGGGAAACTAGTTTTCAATTTTGGCTTCGGCATCTAAATTGTATTTGCTAAATTATTGGTCAAAAATGACTTCGGCAACGGCTCAACATTTGACTTTTTCTCACATCACCTACCTATTGGTTGTTATCAAACAGAATTTTTATCCAACTATGGATGAACGTATGATTTTAAGATTGGGCGGGCAAATTTGTACGACAAATTACGACATGAGAGGCGATACTAATATTGCCAACACAAATCGTAAAAGAGCTGCACACAGATTATCATATACTTTTCCATAAACCTATTCAACTTCAAAAATATAGTCCTCTATAATTATCAATACTTATGAACTTGTGCATCTCTATCCACAGTCCGGTTCAAGTCCACATCTCTTCGCGTCCGCATTGTCCGCACCTCCTCTTTTCTGATCAAATTTCGATGATCCAAGCCGCTTAATATGACCAGAACGTGATTTTAAGGGTACTTGCCAGAAATCGGCAAAAAAAATGATCTGAAAGCGCTTCATCCAAGCAGTTTTTTATTGAACGGTTCAATAAAAAACTGCTCAAATCAAGCCCTTCCCAGTGTTTCTTTTGCCGATTTTACCCTTAAAATCACATTCTGAACACATTGTGCTGCTCGGATCATCGAAATTCGATCGGAAAAGCGAAGGTGTGGACGGTGCGGACGGGAAGAGGTGTGGACTTGATCGGGATTGTCTCCAAGGGCGGAGGGATTAAGAGTCAAGGGGGGGGCAGCTGACCCCGCTGCCTCCCAATTTTTTTAGAGACTGGTATAATTTTTACTCATTTAACTCCCCTTTAAAATTCATTTTTGCCCCAATCCATATGAGTAAAATTCATTTTTACTCATTTGACCCCACTTCTAAAAAATCTAGGCTCCGTCCCTGACCGTCTCTATCCATTTTATAAAAGTAATAACATAAACATGAAAGTATTACTAAAACTATTATTTTTTGTCAAAAAATTTTGGTTGGGCGAGTGTTGAATTGTCCAAATTGGACAAACCAATATAAGAGAAAAAGTTACTATAATTCTAACGGAAAACCAAAATGTGGGTAGGGTATTTGTCCAGGTTCCTCCTCCCTTCGGTCTGTCCTTGGATCCAACGGCTGAAATGATAGTAGATTGGCAACTGGAAAAAAAATTAGGAGCATCTTGAACATGAACACGTGGTGCCATAACTTGCCATAAATAATCACGTAATTATGCATTGTCCACATGCCATGGGGTTGGGGTTACTATTACCAAAATTTAATTCAAGAATAAATTGATACATTAAAAATTTACGTAGAGATTCCACTATGATAAAGGTAGAAGTCTAGTGACAAAGGTAGATGATCCTTTGGGCATTTGCTCACCCTGGTGCTCAATCATTATTTTTCATTCACTCGTTCCTATTTACATGTTTAATTTTTTCCTCCACTAATTTAGGGCCATCAGATCTCCAAGCCTGCAAGTGGAGTGGAGTGAAGTGCAGTGCAGTAAGTGACTTAGTGTCTCCCATATACTCCTATGTACATGGGTAGGGTTCGATTCTCAGAAGCACTCATCCCTCTCCCCAAGTCTCTTACGATAGAGTATAGTAGGATTAATGAATGGCAAAAATAAAAACATGTTTTCCATAGCTGTAAAATTATAATTAAGCTACAATAAAATTTGGTAGTGTTTACTTCAAAAAGCTGAAAAAATTCAGCTTTTATAAAACTTAAGACCTAAAATCTTATCCAAAAAGCTCCATAAGCTATCCAAACCCAGTTTTGGGATTTTTAAGTTTCATTCCTTCTCCAGTTTTTCAAAATCTGTAGAATCCAAGAATCTGTTGTTTAGAATTTTTGATAAACACTCCAAACAAATTTTGAAAAAATTATAATCCCAAAATCTGCAAAAATAATTTTTCTTAAACACCCACAAAATCCATTGAACTGCGCGCTTTTGGATTCAATTTGGCGTGATTGAATTATTCTTCTGTCCGTATGGCCTGATGTTTTATTTACTCAGTTGCGTGCCTTGAACGGGATGACAGTAAAATAATAATTTTAGTCCTTCCTTGTCATGAAGAACTCATTGACCTAGTTGGCAGCATTTGCAAGTGGCAACCGCAACTAATATTAGTTTTATGTGATTAGGCAGAATCGTGGAGAGCAGAATCAGTCTTTGTAGCTTAACTAGAGGAACAATGCTGCATATACAGACTTTCGTGTTCAGATTCAAATAAATGCATCTAAAATTACCCGATGCACATTATCCTCTTAAGTATTTTGTAAGACTGGCGTGTAATAAACGATTCTGAACTCGTATATGTACCGGGTCGATCTATGCACAGAAGTCAGTTTACACAATCTTTTTGAAACTTCTTTGTTCAGGACCATGGTTTCATGAACCTACCCCTTAATAATCAGAAGTCATGGGTTCCAATAGGGTTGAGGAAAAAATCCGTTAACCACAAATCCAATCTAATCCAAACCGAAAGGATTGGTTCAGTTTTTTGGTAGTATGATTTAGTCATAGTTTAAAAAAATTAGAAACTGTGTTATATGGTTTGGTTTGTGGATTCACGTTCATGGTTATAGTTCCAAACCGTATAATACATATGTATAATTTAGTTATGATTCACGAAATAAATATGGGCAAGTTGGTTCCTACCATGCATGCTATTGTTGCCTTCAGCTGCCTTATTTCAATTCAATAGTTTTAGGAATTTTCTTTGCCTTTTATTTGGTTAAACTATCTTAAAATGTTTAGTAGTTGGTATTCTTAATTGGTTCATTTTAGTGAATTGCTAGTATTTCATTTACTTAGTTTAAGTCTTGAGGCAATTGGTAATATTCTACTCTTTATTAGTTGGTTGATGTTAATATGTTTTGGTAATTTGATGGGAATTGGTTTGAATATAAGTTTTGTTTGTAATTTAGCTTCGTAATTTTAAGTACTTTAAATATTTTTTTGTAAATGATAGTTTAGTTCAAAGCAAACCGTGGTTTAAAATCGAAACCAAACCGTATTTAATGGTTTGAATTGGCTTGGTTCCATGCCATTTGTGGGTTGGTTTGGTTCTTCAAATTCATAATCCATATGTATTAGTTTGGTTCTTGGTTTACTATAAAACCGAATCAATCCGAACCATGTTCATGCATAGGTTCCAATCTTGGCAAATGAATGATTAAATACTTCAGGGCTCATTTTGCATTGAGATTATAGTCGAGGGCACCGTCGGTAATTGGGACCACAGATTATGGAAACAACAAAACAAGGACTAGTGTGTGCTAGTGTGGATTGTGTAAAAAAGTGGAGGCATTATTATTACTTCATATGATGGGGAATTAATGGCACTCGATTTTCACTCTCTCATAAATTCTTATCTAGATGGAGATTGACAGAGAAATCAAATTCCGTAGACAATATCGACAAAAGTAGATGTTCAAAAATACTCCAAAAGTACTATATAAGTTACCCTACTTTTTATTTAATTCATGCTACTTCAATTCAACTCCATAGTTTCTGTTTCGCTAAGATTTTTATTTTTTAAAATTTATTTTTCACTTTACAAGATAAGTCATTCTTTCATAATACTTATTTTTCTTAGCAGAACGGAAAAATATTATGTTACCATATTTTCTAGGTTTCAATATTATATTTTCTATTTAGGCTAGGTTAATACTCCCTCCGTCCCAAATTCTTGGTCTTCTTTCCTTTTTTGAAAGTCTCAAAAGATTGGCTATATCTTTTAATTTATAATATTTTTTATATCAAATATAAATATTGTTTGATAAATCTCAATGAACTCTATTATATAAAATTTTTAAAATCACCTATAAGATTATAAATTATAAGATATAGTTAATTGAAAAATGACACACACTTCCAAAAAGGACCAAGATTTTGGGACAAGAGAGTATTTATGTTTCTTTGCTATTCTTGTTTCCTTGTTAGTTAGTTTCTTAGTCACCAAATCCTGTATCCTATATAAAGACACATTAGTGTTATGATTTATACACAATCAATAATACATAATTTCGTTTTTTTTTTTTTTCACAAGGCCAAAGTCTCAATTTATTGGTTTCTCATTGTATTCTAATTGAATAAAAACTTACTTATATTTCTTTAATTCATGGTACGATTTTATAGGTCATATGAAACTTGTTACATAGATTTCGACTAGTTATATAACTTATATTAAATAGAGTGTTCAGATATAAGTACTTTAAAAATGGCACGAAATTATGAAAGTAATTATATAACTTACAAATTGGAACCAATGGAGTACGTATAATATAATAACAATCTTTTATTTTATTTTATGGAAACGATCGATTTTTGTGGTACAATCTTAGCTACATAATTCTTCAAGATACCTTGGGTTGCCGTTCTTAATTTTCATACTATGCTTGCGCTCTCATTCATTACTCACGCGCATTTAAGTAGTTTAATTAAGACGTGTTTCAAAAACGCTTTCACGCTATCAGTCGCCCGCACACACAAACTATACAACTTAGGTATAACTACACATAATTTAATAATGTCTTGAGTGGACTGAATATTCCCTTGAAAAAGGAAAAAAAAAAAAGCTGAATTGATCTCCCAATATAAAACGTTCAAAGCCTTGTGGAAAAGAAAATGGACAAATCCACACGTCACGCTTCCCCCAACCCGTCATTTTCTACTCCATCAGTGGAGAACCAACCTAAACCCGCCATCTATTTTTTTTAATAAAAAAATCCACACACAACCACAATGACCCATATAAACTAGTAAGACAATACACAAACTAATCTAATCTCTCCGGCCCACTAATCACCATCTCAAAACCCTAATCTCTTTTTGAAAAATCCACTGCCAAGCTCCATAACAAAAATAATGGCCGCCCAAACACACCCTCTTCACTCTCTCTTCACTTCAGCACTCCCACCCTCACTAAAAAGAAGCCGCCCAAACCCCCTCTCTAAACCAACCACATTAACCGTCAAGTGCAAATCCAATATCTCCTGCCGCAAGCTCCGAGCCGCCGTCATCGGCGGCGGCCCCGCCGGCTCCTCCACCGCCGAGGCCCTCGCCTCCGGCGGAGTTGAGACTTTCCTCTTCGAGCGCAGCCCCGACGCTGCCAAGCCCTGTGGCGGCGCCATCCCCCTCTGCATGCTCGACGAGTTCAACATCCCAATGGAGTTGATCGACCGGAAGGTGACCCACATGAAGATCATCTCGCCCTCTAACCTCACCGTTGACTTTGGAAAAACCTTGAAGCCCAACGAGTTCATATCCATGCTCCGCCGCGAGGTGCTCGACTCGTACCTCAGGTCGAGGGCCGAGTCGAGCGGGACTACCCTCGTCACGGCCCTCGTGACGCGCCTCGAGGTCCCGACCTTGGCTGACGCGCCGTACGTCGTGCACTACACGACGGGCGGCGCTCGCCGTTCGCTGGCCGTCGACGTGGTGGTCGGCGCCGATGGCGCGAACAGCCGGGTCGCGAAGGCGATAGACGCGGGGGATTACGCCTGCGCGATCGCCTTCCAGGAGCGAATCAAGTTGCCTGATGATAAAATGGAGTACTACAAAAATCTAGCGGAGATGTACGTTGGGAACGACGTCTCCCCAGATTTCTACGCTTGGGTTTTCCCCAAGTGTGACCACGTGGCGGTGGGGACCGGAACGGTGTGTTCGAAACAAGATATTAAGTTGTTTCAACACGGGATTAGGGAGAGGGTCCACCCTAAAATAAAGGGTGGAAAAGTGATTAAAGTGGAGGCCCACCCGATACCCGAACACCCGCGACCTGTTCGGGTACGGGGCCGAGTGGCCCTGGTCGGGGATGCAGCCGGGTACGTGACCAAATGCTCGGGGGAGGGGATCTATTTTGCTGCCAAGAGCGGGCGGTTGTGCGGAGAAGCAATTGTGAAGGCGTCGGAGGGCGGGGAGAGGATGATCGAGGAGGAGGATTTGAAGAGGGAGTACTTGAGGGTGTGGGATGCGAATTACATAACCACTTTCAAGTTCTTAGATTTGCTGCAGCGGGTTTTCTACGGGAGTAACGCGGGTAGGGAGGCGCTGGTGGAGTTGTGTGGGGATGAGTATGTGCAAAGGATGACATTTGAGAGCTATTTGTACAAGAAATTGGCAGATGGGAATAGGTGGGAGGATGCCAAGATGGTGATGAACACAATTGGGAGTTTGATTAGGTGTAATATTGTAGGGAGGGATATGAAGGAGCTCTTAATCAAAGAGAGAATTTTTGATTAGTTATCAATTTTACTAGTTTTATCTCGTGGTTGTTTTTTGTTCAAAGCTTTGTGTACTCAATTCTAGTGGTGAGATTTGTGAAAGACTTACCCAGAAGAAAGGGAGGGAAAATGGTAAGAATAATGGATGAGGAATAGAGGAAAGGGGAATCAAGGCCTCCAAAAGCAAGATCTGCTGCTTTTGGATTCAATTTGGCGTGATTGAATTATTCTTCTGTCCATATGGCCTGATGTTTTATTTACTCAATTGCGTGCCTTGAATGGGATGACAGTAAAATAATAATTTTAGTCCTTCCTTGTCATGAAGAACTCCTTGACCTAGTTGGCAGCATTTGCAAGTGGCAACCGCAACTAATATTAGTATTATATATGTGATTAGGCAGAATCAGTCTTTGTAGCTTGACTAGAGGAACAATGCTGCATGTACAGACTTCCGTGTTCAGATTCAAATAAATGCGTCTAAAATTACCCGATGTACATGATCCTCTTAAGTATTTTGTAAGATTTACGTGTAATAAACGACTCTGAACTCGTATGTATTCAAGTCTGTGCACGGAAGTCAGTTTACACAATCTTTTCGAAACTGCGTTGTTCAGGACCATGGCTTCATAAACCCCTTAATTATCAGAAGTCATGGGTTCCGACCTTGGCAAATGAATGATTAATGTTGTGTTTGCTTATCTTTTTGAAAATCATTTTTTAAAAGATTTCCCATACTTCCAATAATTTTACTCTCTATCTCTCACCACTTATGACCTCTACTGTTTTTTCAAAAAACATTCAAAAAGTGTTCCAAACACAGCATAAATACTTCAAGGCTCATTTTACATTGAGATTATTCATTATAGTAGAGGGCACCGTCGGTAATTGGGACCACAGATTATGGAAACAACAAAACAAGGGGACAGTGTGTGCTAGTGTGGATTGTCTAAAAAAGTGGAGGAATTATAATTACTTCATGTGATGGGAATTAATGGCACTCGATTTTCACTCTCTCATAAATTCGCCATCTATTTAAAAAATTATACACACACAACCACACCCATATAAACTAGTAAGACAATACACAAACTAATCTAATCTCTCCGGCCCACTAATCACCATCTCAAAACCCTAATCTCTTTAAGAAGAATCCACTGCCAAACTCCAAAACAAAAATAATGGCCGCCCAAACACACCCTCTTCACTTCAGTACTCCCACCCTCACTAAAAAGAGGCCGCCCAAACCCCCTCTCTAAACCAACCACCTTAACCGTCAAGTGCAAATCCAATATCTCCGGCCGCAAGCTCCGAGCAGCCGTCATCGGCAGCGGCCCCGCCGGCTCCTCCGCCGCTGAGGCCCTCGCCTCCGGCGAAGTCGAGACCCTCCTCTTCGATCACAGCCCTGACGCTACCAAGCCCTGCAGCGGTGCCATCCTCCTCTACAAGGATGGAACCGGAATTTTGTAAACACGGGCGGCCGAACTACAACAACAAGGTTTTGAAATTTCAATATATGTTTGTTTTAGATTTTGAAAGAGGTTTTTTTGGGTAGAGAGAGATAGAAAGGGAAAATAGATTAATAATTGAAGAAAAAAATTATGAAAGATCATGAACAGAGAGTGGAATTGAATTTTGGAACCCAAAACAAACACATTCTTAAAATATTTAAATATTTAAATAACACCCAATACAAAATATAGTAATCTTTAAAAAACAAAAAAACTCACTAATAATAATATTAAAATTTAAAAAAAAACAAAAACAAAAACCAAAAACGAAACAACGCGAGGATCGTGGCCCCCATAAGTCCTCATGGTGGCTCTGTCTCTGCCCCTCTGCATGCTCGACGAGTTCAACATCCCAATGGAGCTGATCGACCGGAACGTGACCCACATGAAGATCATCTCGCCCTTTAACTTCACCGTTGACTTTGGAAAAACCTTGAAGCCCGACGACCCTCGTCACGGCCCTCGTGACATGCCTCGAGGTTCCGACCTCAGCTGACGCGCCATACGTCATGCACTACACGACGGGGTGCGCGCCATTCACTGGCCATCGACGTGGTGGTTGGCGCCGACGGTGCAAACAGCCGGTTCGCGAAGGCGATACACGCGGGCGATTACGCCTGCGCGATCGCCTTCCAGGAGCGAATCAAGTTGCCTGAAGATAAAATGCAGTACTATAGAAATCTGGTGGAGATGTACGTTGGAAACGATGTCTCCCCAGATTTTTACACTTGGGTTTTTTCCAAGTGCGACCATGTGGTGGTGGGGACTGAAACTGTGTGCTCGAAACAAGATATTAGTCGAGGAGCGTGCAAACTTGCCCGGGAATAGAGTCATCCAAAAAAAAAGTCTTTTATCACCGAAACATTTGTTTAAATGCAATTCTTAATTGGACTCATGGTACACAGACTACGTCGGGCTCGTTCCACTTTCCCTTCTTTAAAAAATAAAAAGCTTACTGAAATAATTTTTTGTACAATATGAATTTTGTTTGATAAAAGACAAAAGTGACACATTGCCTTTGTCTCTTCTATCATCCAGCTTCTTCCTTCACCCTTCTAGATCACTCCTCTCTTCCCTTCTCTAACCATCAACTAATTGCGCCTCTCTAACTCCTGCGTATTTATGCGTCACCATCTACCGCAACTTACAAACCTACACCCGACAAGGTGAGACACAGTAGCATTATCGAAATATATATATTCTATAAGATCACAAGCTTAAACAAGACAAACTCACAAACTTATCTACGCAAAGAACTAGAAACTAGTTTAAAGTATATGAGTTATTCATTCTATAGAAGAAAAAGAAAAAAGAAAAACTAGTTATTATATAAACTAATGTTCAATCAAACTTATTTTTTGTGAGGTATTTTTTTCACACGTCTAAGTCTGCGAATGATCGATTCGAATCATCATACTAAAGTAAAACTTGGCTAGGAGTGTAAAACCATAAACTTTGCTGTGATCTTTAAGATTGGATCCCAACCAGTTGGGCTTCCAACTAGTTTGGTCCAGTTATGGACCATTTGCAGGCCCTTCCTGGACTCACAATAATGATCGGAATCGTTTATTTTTTAAAACTCACTAAGAACATTGACCACGCCAAAAATCAATTTGATCGGATCCCGTTATATTGAAAGGCATTGACCTTCATATAATTGTGTCAAATGAGTTGTAACCTAGTGTTGCACGTTTTTTTTCTTACAAATTTAATGCATTTCAACATCTTATCAAACGGTATTTGATCAACGTGATTTTTGGCATGATTAATGTTCTCGACGAGCTCTAAAAAGTAAACGATTTCGATTATTATTGTAGACCCTCGAAGGGCCAAAAAAAAGTCCATAAATGAACTAAATTGGTTGGAAGCCCAACTGGTTAGGATCTAAGCCCGTCCCTAAAGGGCCAAGCCCAAACCAGTAGGAATAGTAGACTAGTGCCACGTGTGCCTGCATTTGGCGCCAAAAACTTCCCGCCAAAACGAAACTCCCGCCTCCTGGTAACAAAGTAAATTGTGTGCCCTAATTTTAGCCCCCTTTTCCAAATATCGTCGATTATTGGTACTGCTATCTTTCAAGGAAACCAAACACGAAAAAAAAAAAAAGCAAGAAGAAGAGGAGAAAAGGGGATGGCTGAATCATCGTCATCTTCCTCCGGCGAGCACGGTAATCTTCCTCCGTCGACGCCCGATTCTCCCACCTCCGTCGGTTTTAACACGGATCAACTTCCACTGAACACCAGCCGCACATCCGAGAACTACTCCGATGAGGACGAGGCCGCCGTTGATCCCAATGTCATTCCAGAAGAAGCTGACCAAGTGGAGGAAGAGGAGGAGGAGGAAGGAGAGGATCTCTTCAACGACAATTACATGGAGTAAGCGATTCCTTTTCTTTTTCCTTTTTACATGAGTTCATCTCCTTATATGTGCTATTTCTATGTCGAATATGTAATATCAAGAAACACAATAGGATGGATCTGTGTTTGATTTTGTTGTTATATGTGAAATGGGGGTATATGTAGCGATTATCGGAGAATGGATGAACACGATCAGTATGAATCGGTGGGGCTGGATGAATCCCTCGAAGACGAGAGGGATTTGGATCAGATTATGGCTGATCGAAGGGCTGCCGAGTTGGAACTCGAAGCCAGAGATGGCCGCGTCTCTCAGCGAAAGCTTCCCCACCTTCTCCACGACCAAGGTAACCCTAATTAACCACTCTGATTTGATTTTTAAAATACCGTCTCATATATGTTCTGTACTCAAGTTCTGATTCTATTGTGCTTTTATTTTGGAAGAACTTCTTTGTATATACCAAGTACAATTCCTATTTTGTCAAGTTAGATTTGATGGGGCTCCCCACAAGTGGCCGTTGGTATTGGTAGGACACAGGATTAGTCGAGGTGCATGTAAGCTGGCCCGAACATCTTAGTTACCAAAAAAAAGAATCTCTTACTAAATTTTTTGGTCTTGAGGTGCAATTTTGATTTTTGAAGCCAGTAGAAGTTGAGAACTATAGATGAGTTTTGCCTAGCTGTGCATGTGCATGTGGTTGATATTGTTTTTCATCGAACCTTGTGGCCTTTGAAGTAAATTTTATAGTATTGTTGTAAGTTGGTTTGATTATTTAGTGCTTGCAAGTTTTCTTTATGTGGTTCAGGGCCTAGTGCCCACCCCACGACAGTTGTACTTAGAGTTTTCAGTAAACTTGAATGCATTTTCCTAGTTAAAGCCCAGCAATCTTTGGACTGTTTACAAAAAGCTGAAGTTATTTACTGAGTGCCCTGTTCCACTTTGCCTTCTTAAAAAATAAATACTAATTTGTAATTTTTAAATTTAAAACTAATATATATACAAAAATAATTTTTCAATTTTTTTTGCATCGTTCAAAACATCTCATCGAGATCTATCAAATAAGATCCATATTGCACAAATAATTATTTCAATAAGCCCATTATTTTTAAGCTTGAAAATTCCAAATAAGTACTTATTTTTAAGAAGGGAAAGTGGAACAGGGCCGACGTAGTCTGTGTACTAGGAAATGTCTCCAATCCTATACTGTTTGGTTTGCTTGGATAAGTAAATTTAATGGTTTCACAAATGTGAATACAATAGCAAGACGCCTATAATAATGGTTTAACTAAATGAAAGTACAAAGCCATTTTCCATAGAAGTAGGCCAGTTCTCTTGCCAAAGCCATATTTGGCTTTAGATAAGATTTCCAATGGCTTTGCAAATCTTTAGCTAAATGTTGGTTTTTGTCAAACCTTGAGCCAACTTAGGATTGGCCTCATTGACTAGAATGGTTGTGAACAGGAGTTGGGAGCAAAGGTTAGTGCTTAGAGCAGCTCTGGGGGTGAAGTTGGCTGGAAAGTCCACAAAATAGGGCTGCCAGTGAGCCAAATATTTTTGTATGATTTAGCTTTTAATAGGATAGATACATTTATGGTTATGAGTTTGATATAAGAAAAAATTGTGAAACTTGACATTTTGTTGCAGATACGGATGAGGATAACTACAGACCTTCTAAAAGGACCAGAGCTGATTTTAGGCCTTCCACCACAGCAAGAAACGATGAGGATACTGATGCAATGCAAAGTTCACCAGGTAGATCACAGCGAGGACACTCAAGAGACGATGTGCCTATGACTGATCAGACTGATTATGAACAGTACGAGGTGTCAAGTTGTCCTTATATCTCATGTGAAGTTCTTCTTACCATTGTGGATCAGTCGTATGAAATCTTGGATGCATTATGGACTGAAACTTCTAACCATTGGACTGTCTTTTGTAGGATGAAATGGATGAAGAAGGTGAATTTGAGATGTATCATGTCCAGGGAACTTTAAGGGAGTGGGTTACTAGGGATGAAGTGCGCCGCTTCATTGCCAAGAAGTTCAAGGAGTTTTTACTAACATATCACAAATCAAATAATGACGAGGATATAGTCTATGTGAGGCAGATAAATGAGATGGTCTTAGGTAAATCTCTTTAGGTGTCTTCTTTTAGTTTTGCAACTTCCAGAATTCTACCATTTTACATGCTTCTTTTCTGTTATTTACTCAGTTTCCAAAATGGATTGATCTTGTGCTTTTCTTTGCTGACTTTGGTATGTAGCTAACAAGTGTAGTCTGGAGATTGATTACAAGCAATTCATATATGTCCACCCCAATATTGCGATCTGGCTAGCTGATGCACCTCAGTCTGTGCTGGAAGTTATGGAAGAAGTTGCTCAAATTGTTGTCTTTGAATTGCATCCAAAGTACAAACAAATCCATCAAAAGATCTATGTCCGCATCACCAATTTGCCAGTTTATGATCAAATACGGAACATAAGGTAGTGGGGAAGATAGTTTGGATTTTATCAAATACCAATTTATGTCCATAAGTTATGATTTTATAAAAAATTTATCACTTATGTCCTTGTACTTTCCAGGCAGATCCATTTGAACACCATGATCCGTATAGGGGGGGTTGTGACTCGACGCTCGGGAGTATTCCCCCAGCTGCAGCAGGTAAAGTATGATTGCAGCAAATGTGGGATGATTCTTGGACCATTTTTCCAGAACTCATATTCGGAGGTCAAGGTTGGTTCGTGCCCAGAATGCCAGTCAAAAGGACCATTCACTGTCAATATTGAGCAGGTAAGTTATCTCTAGATAGTGTTGATTGAGGAGGAAAAATCATGAACTAAGACTTCTGATTTTCTTCCACACATTGCTGCAGACAATTTATAGGAATTTCCAGAAACTTACCCTCCAAGAGAGCCCTGGAATTGTGCCTCCAGGTCGACTTCCAAGATACAAAGAAGTGATACTCCTCAATGATCTAATTGACTGCGCTCGCCCTGGGGAAGAGATCGTATAGCTCTGACTTGGATTTATAATTCTTTTGTGGTTATTTGGGTTAGTGATTATCTTTTGATTTTCTCTCCTTTGTTCCATGTATTCTTTTAGGAGGTCACTGGCATTTACACAAACAACTTTGACTTGTCTTTGAACACAAAAAATGGATTTCCTGTGTTTGCCACTGTCGTTGAGGCAAACTATGTTACAAAGAAGCAAGACCTCTTTTCAGCATACAAACTCACGGAGGAGGACAAAGAAGAGATTGAGAAGTTATCTAAGGATCCAAATATCGGAGAAAAGGTGGTTTTGCTTAGTACTTATTTCCCGATTACAGCAAGATTTTGTGCAGTCAGAATACTCGGAACTTTTAGTTCTTTCACTAAATATTCAGATCTAACAAATTTCTCATAGCAACTTTCATTTGTTACCAAACCTCAGATTATCAAGTCAATTGCCCCCTCAATCTATGGCCATGAGGATATAAAAACTGCAATCGCTCTTGCGATGTTTGGAGGTCAAGAGAAAAATGTCAACGGGAAGCATCGGTTGCGTGGTGACATAAATGTGCTCCTGCTAGGTGATCCGGGAACAGCCAAATCTCAGTTTCTCAAGTAAGAGATACCCCTAATATCCAGTGCATATATGCACTCTTAAGCGTGTCAAGTTTTGATTGTTTGATATTCTTCCTAAGGTATGTTGAAAAGACCGGCCATAGGGCTGTCTATACAACCGGGAAGGGAGCTTCTGCCGTTGGGCTAACAGCAGCAGTGCACAAGGACCCAGTCACACGAGAGTGGACACTCGAAGGAGGAGCCCTTGTACTTGCTGACAAGGGGATCTGCCTTATTGATGAGTTTGACAAGATGAATGATCAGGACAGGTCAATATATACTCATACATGTGTCTATGTTTTTAGTGTTGTAAAACATTCAATTGATTTTGGAAATGGTTATTGTTGATCAGGGTAAGCATTCATGAAGCAATGGAGCAGCAAAGTATCAGCATATCAAAGGCTGGGATTGTCACTTCTCTCCAAGCTAGGTGCTCTGTCATTGCTGCTGCAAATCCTATTGGTGGAAGGTATGCAAAATAATATTATATGATCGTACGCCATGTACATGATCAATGATTTTCCTGACTAGACATACGAGACATATGAGCCATAATATGCTGTCATTTTGACAACTTTTAGAGAGAGATTAATCCTCAATGCTCATGCTTTGATCCAACAACCGCCATGTACATGATCAATGATTTTCCTGAGTAGACATACGAGCCATAATAAGCTTGTCATTTTGACAAATTCTTTTCAACTTTTCCCTTTTTATGTAGTTCCATCTTACTCTGGTTCTAACTAATGTCTGTTTTCCAGATATGATTCATCAAAGACATTTTCGCAGAATGTCGAATTGACTGATCCAATTGTTTCACGTTTCGATATCCTTTGTGTCGTTAAGGTTATTATTCTCATTGAGCATTTACTTCTGGAATCTATTAAATGGGACAAGTCTAATACGTATGGATATTGGTTGTATGCAGGACATAGTTGACCCAATCAAGGATGAGATGCTTGCGAAGTTTGTAGTTGATAGTCATTTCAAGTCCCAACCAAAAGGTGCTAACACGGAAGATAAGTCCGGAACTGATTTCCAAGACGAATTTGACCCCTCTGCCATGCCGCTTGATACTGATGTCAGTAGGAGTCCTTTTCCAATTTTACCCTGTTGTTTCGAAAATGCTTGAATATGTGGTGTATATTTGGCTTATCTGTTGTTTACGTACACAGATACTCCCTCAAGATATGCTGAAGAAATACCTAACTT
This sequence comes from Rhododendron kiyosumense, assembly GCA_019656275.1. Lineage (NCBI taxonomy): Eukaryota > Viridiplantae > Streptophyta > Magnoliopsida > Ericales > Ericaceae > Rhododendron > Rhododendron kiyosumense. The sequence continues at coordinate 98,490 of BPLS01000593.1, forward strand.
ACGCCAAGTTAAATGTAGTCCCAAGCTTGCATGATGCTGACTTGAATAAGCTCCAAGAAGTTTATGCTGAACTACGGAGAGAATCTTCGGTTAGATCCCCTTCCACCTTTTTTGGTTCTAATGATTAATCAACTATTGGCAATTTCTTGCATTTGTCGTCTGATGATATGTTGCGTGATTTGTATGTTGGTAGCATGGGCAAGGAGTTCCTATTGCGGTGAGGCACATAGAATCTATGATTCGGATGTCTGAAGCACATGCAAGGATGCACCTCAGGCAGCATGTTACTCAAGTAGACGTTGACATGGCAATACGTGTCCTGCTTGACTCGTTCATTTCAACACAGAAATTTGGGGTCCAGAAAGCTTTGCAAAAGGTACTGAAAGATCTCGCAAATGGATCATTCTTTTATGAACCTACTGTCTCACCTCTGGTATTCTTCAGACTAATTCCTGTGTGGACCATTTTCCCTAATTTGATGTTTACTTGCTGGATTTTTGTTTATCTGTGGTCTCGTACTCCCTTTTTTGGTATTGGTTGGCAAGGTTTGAGCATTCAATGATGATGTTACCGTTGTGAAGTTAATCCCTCTTTGAGAGTTTTAGCTTCAGTATTTTTGTCGGAAGAATTTAAAATTTACTTGTTTTGGGATACATTTCATTTCTGATTCTTACAGAGTTTCCTCGCTTGGTACTAAATTATCATTCTGGGTGAGCGTTATCCTTCTGCAAGTTCTTATTGGGTGTCTAAACGTTCTAATGTGGATTTTATGCAATTAAAAAGGACATGAAGGGGGTTGTAAAACTTGCAAGTTCTCTAACAGTTCATTATTGGGTATTCTTTTGCAGAGCTTCAAGAAGTACATGACTTTCAAGAAGGATTTCAATGAGTTGATCCTCCACCTGCTGAGAGGTCTCGTGAAGGATGCACTGCACTTTGAAGAAATCATATCTGGCTCTACTTCAAATCTTTCCCACATTGATGTTAAGTTGGAGGAACTCCAGAGCAAGGTGCATCACTGTCCGAGTGATTTTTATTGATCAAGTAGTTCAAATGTCATTAAATATTGAAACTATGCAAAAGGGTACTCATTTATTCAAAGAGAAACACAATAAGGACTACATCCCCAGACAGCAGTTGAAAATTGTCAGGTGCAGGAAATTTCGAAAGATACCAAGCGGAGCCTGAAATTTGTCAAAAGATTGATAGTTTTGGTTCCCTCACTATTACTGCATCAAATTTGCAGAAGGATGGGAAAGACTGAACTCTTCCAAATAGCTCTCTATTGCACATTTCAAGTGTATTGACTTGTTATGATGTCTTTCCTTGCAGGCACTGGATTATGAAATCACGGACTTGAAACCATTCTTCTCCAGCACTTTGTTCTCCAGAGGCAGCTTTGAGTTGGATGAAGAAAGAGGATTAATACGACATCACCTTTCCAGATGATGTTAAAGTATCAAGATTCAAGAACAATGATTGTGCATGCATCATAATGGGATGTTAATGGTGTTGGAGTCTCATATTGGACTTGGAATGTTCGAATAGCAATGCAGATTGATGAAAACAAAAGGCAGGTCATCAGCAATGAGCAAACATCTTATCAAACAACTAATTTTCCGGGATTGATGAAATCATCTTGTGTAAAGGATTTTCATGTTTGTGTGCTTTCCTTTTTCGGCATAATACGAGAGTTTAGATAGAAAATAGACCAAAATGCAAGCCCGGGTGTCAAGTACACCAGAAACTTTGGCCAAAGGGTGTCAAGACTAGAGATAGGTCTAAAATACGTTACAAATGCAACACAGTTCCAAAGCTAGGAAAAATCTATAAGCAGCCGCAAAGTGAACAGAGCAGTCACTATTAACGTAGGGCCTGTTTGTTTTGATGGGTTTGGAAAAAAAAGTGAAGCTAATAGCATGGGATTAGTTAATACTATGGGGTCTACTTTTCTTTTTAACTCTGTCGTATTAGGGTGGAGATTATATATAGCTTTGTATTGCGTTTGGTTAGGATTGGATTTGATTTTGAGACTTAATATTGGCGGTTGATAGTTTGGGGATTATTAATCCTAGGAGGAAAGCGGGATACAATAGTAATTAGTGAATCGTATGAGGAATTATTTGCCCCAATTAGTCCCAACCACAATTCAATTTCACTCTCCTTATTTGTTTATTTGTTATGTTTTCTCCTAATCCAATCTCATCTTCAATACTCCCAAACAAACAATCCCATTTATGGTACTACTTGTAAAAACTGTGTTATATGACTTTGGAACCGGGGGATGAGTCGGATGACAGGGACGCAGCAGAAAAATTCAACAATTACGTTGATTTACTCTAGTAGATGACAAAATCAGTATTCACGACAAGTTTGTTTTTCTTATCAAAAAATTACAGTTATAAAAAAAATTACAGTAAGTGCGCTTAATGAACTCTATTTTAATTGGGTATAAAGTTCATGAATTGCTGTTAATTTATATAGATAATGACAATAATATTCAAATGAACTTCGTCATTTACAAAAATTGGACGCAATAATTGGACAACATAGTCCACGTAATCTAAAAGAAGTCCGTGTAATAGAGTGAATCTGTTGGAACATAAAAAATTTCTACACCCATCTTTCTACTACTTCTGTTTACCCCCAAATTTGGCCAAATTTTAAAAAGGGGATTTATTGATGGATGGCATGAAATGTAATTTTTGGGCCTTAAATTGAATTTATAATGGACCACAACTGGATCGAATTGAATTTGGAAGGGCTGAATTGATTTTGGAAATTAATGGGCTGCATTGATTTTGGAAGGGCTGAATTGATTTTTGGGAAAAATAGTGGTAAAAGGTGGTCAAAATACGAAGGGATTAGCATGGGATTAGTTTGAGATGGGCGCAAACTATACACCCCAAATAAAGGGATGTGCACAGTGTACCCTTCGTATTTTGATAAAAATAAGCCAAAAAATTCGTATTTTGAACCATAAAAAATTCATAATCTAGAGCCTTCTTTTTTAGTAACCACCACAAAATTCACAAATAACAACACAAAAATCGTAAAAGTAAAAAATCATATCCTAGAGCCGTTATTTTGGCACAAGATTCGTAAAAGTAACCACAAAAATTCATTTACAAACAACGATGAAATCTCATATTAAACCACAAAATTAAATTCGTAAAAGTAAGCCACAAAATTTGTAAGGGTGTACCGTACACATTTTTCATAAAACGAGCCACAAAACTCACAAAGTGAACCAAAAAAAAAAACCCCTCATAAAATGAGCCACACAGATTTTTTAAGGTGGTGCAGTTTTTTCCAAAATGAAAAGGTAAAAACTGGAGATGCTCTGCTCTAAGAGACCATATTTATCCAGAGGCCCTGCCCCTGTTTGATGCTAGTTGTACAGAGCTAGACGGATTGAACTACCAATTCTATGGGCCACTTGAGCTTGTGCTTATTTTATTTATTTTTTATTTTTGTTCCGCGAGCTTGTGCTTATAATTGATGTGGAAAATTCAGCAGAACGTGTAATATATACCTCTGGACCAAAAATTGTTAACAAATTTTCTGATTCCTATCCGATCGACGGAGAATACCAATCGACAGGAAACTGTTTCGTGATTTTGCTAGAATGTGGGGTGTAAAAGTGGAGTTTGGTTC
>BPLS01000593.1:132103-148336 GCA_019656275.1 Rhododendron kiyosumense
AAAACAAAGGAGGCGGATCAAAAAACAAAAAAAAAACAAAAAAAAAAACCTAAAAACTTCCTTAAAACGAATATATTTTCCCAAATCTTGTCCTAGATCCAACGGTCAAGCCAAGTAAAACCACTCCGAATTTATTTCTTTATACCCACATGACAAGAATTGGCAATTATTCCCACCCCTCCCCGCATTAGAGAGAGAGAGAGAGAAGAACAGAGGACTCGGATCGAATAATGGGAACCAAGTACTCAAACCACCACGGCTCCTCCTCCTCCTCTGTTCTCTCTCTCTACTACATCATAACACTCTCTCTCCTCCCAATCCTCTCCACATCCCTCGACACCATCACCCCAACACAGCCCCTCACCTCCAACCAGACCATCGTCTCCGCGGCCGCCGCCTTCGAACTGGGCCTCTTCTCACCGAAAAATTCCGACAACTGGTACCTAGGCATCTGGTACAACCAAATCCCTACCAAAACCATCGTCTGGGTCGCCAACAGAGACAACCCAATAACAAACTCCTCCTCCGCAACCTTAAAGATCAACCAAGACGGCAACCTCGTCCTCGCGGACCAGTCCTCGCAACAAAATCCAATATGGTCGTCGAACTTCACGGCTGCCTCTTCGAACACCGTGGCGCAGCTCCTGGACAACGGAAACTTCGTTGTCCGGATCGAAAACGACGATAATCCCGCGAACTATCTTTACCAGAGCTTCGACCACCCGACGGACACTCTCTTACCGGGTATGAAACTGGGGTGGGATTCGAAGACTGGTCTGAACAGGATGCTAACATCATGGAAAGGAACCGATGATCCTTCAACCGGGTACTACTCATTCGAGATGGACGTGAGTGGGTTGCCGGAGATATACTTGTGGAACGGCAAGGTGATCGATTATCGGAGCGGGCCGTGGAATGGGCTGAGGTTCAGCGGCGTGCCGGAGATGAACACGAGCGACGTCTTGACGTTCAGTTTCGTCACGGATGCAAACGAGGTGACGTATTCCTTCGGGGTGACCGACAAGTCTCTGTACTCGAGACTGATAGTGAACCCGTCCGGGGTTCTACAGAGGTATACTTGGATAGAAACGAGCCGGGTATGGAACTTGTTCTGGTACGCGCCGGATGACCAATGCGACAGCTATAAGGAATGCGGGGTTTTCGGCGTTTGCGACACTAACAATTCTCCCGTTTGTGAATGTTTGAAAGGGTTCGAGCCGAGGAACCAGCAGGCGTGGGACTTGAGGGACGGATCGGAGGGGTGCGTGAGGGTGTCGGGGTTGGAGTGTCATAGTGATGGGTTTTTGCGCTTGGAGGATATGAAGTTGCCGGAGAGCTCGACGGCGTTCGTGGACAGGAGTATGGGGAGGGGGGAGTGTGAGAAGACGTGCCGGGAGAACTGCTCGTGCACGGCGTACGCGAGCGCGGACATCAGGGGAGGGGGGTCCGGGTGCGTGATTTGGAGCGGGGATTTGGTAGATATGCGGCAGTACGCGGCGGCGGAGGGCGGGCAGGACCTGTATGTTAGGGTCTCGGCTGCTGATTCAAGTATGTCTTTTTGATTAATTTTATTTCGTTTTCATATAGTTGAGATTTGAGATGGGTGTGATCTACTCGTTAGGAAACGCCATCATAGGTTGGAGAAAGGTAGGAGAAGGCATTAACTCGGTAAAATTACTAGTTCAGTCAATTGTTGGCTGAATGTTAGAATACTACGAAGACTAACCTCCGATTCATAGTAGCCGAACCCAGTTTTTTAAACGCCTTCTAGGCCAAACCCAAGGTCTTGGCTAAGTTGTCTGGGCTTGTTTTCCTTTTGGAATGATCAGATTTTGCAATTGGTCGAAATTCCACTTCTCCGAAATTTTTTGGGTGGGCACCTACGTTTTCGTTCCTATGATATTACTCCCTCCGTCCCAAAATGTTTGTCTGATCCGCAAAATGAGGTGTTAAAAATAATACAATTTTTTCAAGAAAAAATTTAAATTTTTTTCACAAATTAAAAATACTCATTGATATCTAGTAAGTTGTTAAAAAACTTTTGATTTTTTCTTGCAAAAATTATATTAATTTTAACACTCTATTTTGCGGACCGAACAAGCATTTTGGGACGGAGGAAGTAGATTAAAATAAGTTATCTTTGAGTTATTTTATAAAAAGGTGGTGTAGCCTTTCGCTATCTTTTTGCTTTAAATAAAAAATGCTAAAATCATGCTGTTTGATGTGAGTGCCTACGAATACAAGAGGAATTTTGAGTGTCCATCTTTTGTTTCACTTACTAGTGGTGGGTAAGTTTCCCTTAAATAATTTTGAAAAAAAAAAAAGCAAAGATAGAACCAAAAGAAAAAAAATCCTTCTTTTGGCCTTGTTTTTGGCTTTTACTAAAAAGTTTCGAATTTCTATCATAATTTTTTTACTTTTTTAATTTTTTTTATCGAGACAAATCAATAACATATCTTCGCGCAAATACTAATAAACGCGAAAATAAGTTTAAAAAAAAAAAACAGCTTCTGCTTTCTAGGGAAACTCACCGAAATCACCTTAATCATCTTTTCTTTTGAAGAGTGTGAAGAGATTAAAGACGCATTCTCCTCCTCCCTTTTTTGACAAAACCAGGCACATGACACGAGAGTGTCCCACGAGTCCTCTGCTTCGGGTAAATCGGGCCTAAAATTCAAGCAGCTGTCGTGCTACGTGATTGTCACTCTTACTAAAAATTCTCACTTTTGCTAAAGTTGTGAAAACATTTTCTTAGCTCAGTGACATTAAGGAGTTGTTCGGCTCAATAAGTCACTTGGTTTATTTTTTTTGTTCTCATTCAATTTTTTTTCGCATTTCTTAGGTTTTTGTCAATTTTTGAGAGATTATTGTTTTTTCATGACAAGAGGAATCTAAAAAGTAAAAAATTACAATCGAAATCTTTTTTTTTTGAATAAAGATGAAAAAATTGGCTTATTTTTGTCTTTATTCAAAAAAATTAGGTTTCGATTGTAATTTTTTACTTTTTAGATTTTTCTCGTCATGACGAAGCAATAATACCTAAGAAATTGACAAAAAACTAACAAATACAAAAAAAAAATTTGAATTAAAAAAAAAAGTTACTTAACTTTACTTGTTCTTCTAAATAAGCCATTTTGGCTTATTTTTTGTCTTTATTCAAATTTTTTTTGTATTATTTGGCTTATTGTAAATTTTTTTGAGATTATTGCATTCTCACGACAAAAGGAATGTAAAAAGTAAAAAATTCTGACCGAAATCAAATTTTTTTTGAATAAATACGAAATTAAGTCAATAAGCCAATTTTTTCGTTTTTATTAAAAAAAAATTGGATTTCGGTCAAAAAATTTTACTTTTTAGATTTCTCTTGTCATGAAGATGCAATAATCTCCAAAAAAAATTGACAATAAACTAAGTGATAGAAAAAAAATTTGAATAAAAACAAAAAAATAAGTCACTTAGCTTATTTAGCCAAACACCCTCGGCGGAATAACTTCTGTCTTCACTCATGATTCCTTGAATTGTGGGGGTGGGGGTTGGTGTGTTTTTAATTAAGCTTAATAATGCTGGTGAGGGTTTGTTTCCATAAGTCGTTCTTCGAAAAGTTGTTTGGCCCACCGAAAGGGTTTATATTCGCCACAAGGCGTCAGAATAGAAGGCATTCCTCCCAACCGTCAAAAGTAGACTCGAGTATTTCGTGCTTTCTCCAAATCCCAACCCCCGAGCCGACTTTTTTGACCTGGTACACTTGTTTGGTCGAAATCTTTAATACACAAATATCACATTTTATGCTTTGATTGTCTATTTTGCAATACATCAAATGTTTCGGTATGAGACAATAATTCTATGAGCCCCTACCTAACGGTGCGACTAGGACCCTGAGGTATTGCTGAATTTTACCAGATTTGGCCCAACTTTTGTGTACTCTTTCTGTTTTGTGGTCATTACGTACATGTAAGAGCTGTTCGAGAGCAGCTTGTGGCTAGGTTCATTAAGGCAAGGCAATGCTTTTGCTCTACTTGATTTATAATTGAGTTGAGCATGAGCTCGATTTTTAGGTAAACGAGTTCATTGTTATAGGCTTGGCTTGTTGAATAGGTTCGTTAAGTAAATAAGTTAGGCTCAGCTCGTTTGTATAGGCTCGAGCTCGAACTCGTATTTTAAGCTCATTTAGTAAAAGAGTCGAGTTTGAACACTGCGAAGCGGGCTCAGCTCGACTTGTTTGCTCCCCTAATAATTGACAAGGGTTGTATTTTTTGTCATACTCTTTTTTCATTTTCCTTGATTACAGCTTTGGTTTAGTCTTAGACAAAAGTTTTTAGAAGACTTTAATAGAACAATCAATCGGGTGCTAAAGCCAAAAATTGGAGGACCCACTGCACGTGAATGCCACTTGTTTTGTTTATAGTTTTTCCAAGTTGTCATTTTCTTACTGGTTATTCGTTTAAATTTTTTTGGTAATGGAAAGTGCATTAAAGAAAATTAAGAGTTTGGGTACTTAATTAGCCCCATTCAAATTCAAATTCATAATAGTGCTAGATTTTCTTAGTGTTTCCTACCATATGGGAACTGTTTTGTTTTGTTTTTTAATTACTGCAATTTGGGAATATGGTCTACTTGAGTAAGGGATAAAAGAAAAAGCTTAAATAGCTCATGAGGGTAGTTCATCAAAGAAATTCGTAGCTCTTGTGTTTAATTCTTGCCGGCGACGCCTTTATTTGTTTGATACTTACATTTACGGATGTTCACAAATATACGGCGTTGTGATGAGTCAAATGTGACAATGCGTAAGGTCAAATGTTCCCACATGAATTTGCTGCTAGTTTATGGGTGCTTAAAGGTCTTTGCCAGCACAACTGTGTTTCTACCAGTCATTGGACTTTAATAAAATCAAAACCTAGAATCTTTTCTTAGTAAACCTAACATGCCGGCCATTAAAGCTTTTTCGTAAGAATGTTAGCACATGCAGGAAGTGAATCTATGCCTCTTACGTTAGCACATGTAGGAAAGGAAGTGACTCAATGCCCTTGACGTAAGAATCTTTTCTTAGTAATGTCATCAACTGCATGTGTGCGTGCACACCATCCACAACAATTTTAAGAATTCAGATAGAAACAACAATCATAGGTAACCTATTTTTCTTCTAAGAAAATGTGCCTTCTCTAAACTAAACCAGACCGAGACTTGTGTTTCCAATCTGTTTGGGTCGGATACTGGAATCATATTTTTCCATTGAGCTATGATCTAGGTACCTGTTCACTTAAAAGAACGTACCTTCTTTGCAATCTGTGAATGAAGTTGCAAAGTGGACCCACATCGACTTTGATGATTGGAACCGGTTATTTTGTAAGATCCATCTGGAATAGACAAGATACCGATAGCAAACTGACTGAATAGGTACCCTGGGTAAGAACCGCACGGTGCAGTCCAAGATTAAGAATTCAAAGAAGCCGTGTCCCTTTAATGACACGATTTGTTTTCCTGTTTGTTTCGATTCTTTTGAAGCATGTTAGCATGTCATTCATACAACTATCAGCCTAATTCTGAATGGAAGTTGATGCAATGATGCGGATTTTTTTTTCCCTAAACAGTCAGACAATACGTAAAATGATTTGGGACCTGGCTTCTTCGTATCTTGGCTGCCTATCTCCACAATCAATGGTCCTGGTTTGTGAAAGATTTTTACAAAATTTAGCTTATTTACTGGTTGGTATCTGTAGCGCTTGCACGGACTGCCCTTTGCAGTTCAAAAGAGAAGCGCAGAGAAACAGGATTCAAAGATGTCCATTCTTGTTTGCTCTAATGCAATCTCCATATCGCTTCTGAATGTGCAAAATTTTGTGTTGTAGTGGCAATCAATGCCTTTGGTTTTTTCTAGATAGCATGGAAATCACTAATTATCAGTTCATTCTTTTTAGGGGGCATTGGATCAAAAACCAGGGCAGTGAAAACTGGGAAAATTGCTGGCATTACGGTTGCTGTTGTTGTTCTTCTATTGGGACTAACCATATTCATTTTATGGAAGAAGAAGAGAAAGCAAAGGTTACTGAAAGAACAGACAGAACATAGAGGTACTAACAAATGCACTCATATTATTCTCATGTATTAGCAATGATATTGCAGTATTCTGCATTCTTTTTACTCAATGCATCTCCTCCTTTAAAAAAACAGGTTCTTATGAGAGAAGTACTCAAAGTCAGTTCTTAAGCGAAGGGGTTCGGGTGAGCAAAAGAGATTTCTCTGGTGAAAGAAGTACAACGGATGATTTAGAGCTACCATTATTTGACTTCAGTACCATGGCAATGGCTACCGACAACTTCTGCAATGAAAATAAACTAGGACAAGGTGGTTTTGGCATTGTTTACAAAGTGAGTTCGTTATTTTGTCAGCGACATCCTTAACTATAAGTGATGTACTAAAAGGGATATGACAAGTTTTTGGATGGAAATATCAGGGTTTGTTGGTAGAAGGCCATGAAATCGCGGTGAAAAGACTCTCAAAGAACTCTGGGCAAGGAGTAGAAGAATTCAAGAATGAGGTTAGGCTGATAGCCAGGCTGCAACACAGAAATCTTGTTCGCCTCCTCGGATGCTGCGTTGAGATTGATGAAAAGATTTTGGTATACGAATACATGGAAAACAAAAGCCTTGACTCCGTTTTATTCAGTTAGTCCCTCCCCCCTACTTCCATGTCATAGTTTTTGTTAGCAAGTGCCGTGATAGTAATGTCATCTGAGTAAAAATTGCTTTTCTCAGATAAAGAGAGATGCTCATTGCTAGATTGGCAGAGGCGCTTCAACATCATTTGTGGGATTGGTCGAGGACTTCTTTATCTTCACCAAGACTCTAGATTTAGAATCATCCATAGGGATCTCAAAGCAAGTAACATTCTACTCGACAGAGAAATGAACCCAAAAATCTCCGACTTTGGCATGGCCAGAATTTTTGGTGGAGATCAGACCGAAGCAGACACTATGAGAGTCGTTGGCACATAGTAAGTACCACCGAAAACCTTCTTCTTCTTCTTTTCATACCTCATTGCACAGAAAAATTATTGTGGTTATACCATAATGGTTCTAACTTTTGTGTTGCAATCAGTGGTTACATGGCTCCTGAATATGCAATGGATGGGCACTTCTCAGTGAAATCCGATGTCTTCAGTTTTGGTGTGTTAGTGTTAGAGATAGTAACCGGTAAAAAGAACCGAGGATTTTATAGTCCGAATCAACAGCTTAACCTTCTTGGACATGTAAGTGTGAATTTTTAGCCAAAGGTTCCAATTTTCCAATGAATCAGAGGGTAAACTGTATCGGTATCAACGATTTAGGTGAGGAGATGGAAAATGTAAGGATCTTACCCTTGTGGGTCGTAAGATCTATCTCATTCTTACCCAAATCGTTGCTCCAAACACAACCTAATAATTTAGTATTAGATCTCACAGAAAACGTTGGACTAAAATGGTGCAGGCATGGAGGCTATGGAGAGAAGGGAAGGGGTTAGAACTGCTGGACCCTTCGGTTGGCGAATCGTATACTGTGGCCGAGGTGTTGCGATGCATACAAGTCGGGCTCTTATGCGTCCAAGAGAGAGCGGAAGACAGGCCAACCATGTCATCTGTGGTCCTCATGTTAAGCAGTGAAAGTGCTTCACTGAGCCAGCCTAAGAATCCCGGGTTTTGCATGTTAAGGCATCATGGGGAGACAGATTCGTCGAGTAGCAGGCAAGATGAATCGTGCACGTTGAATCATGTCACCGTTACAATGCTAGACGGCCGGTGATATTAGTCAGACTCGACTTTTCCGTACAATTGTACATCTCTGGGACTTGTGATTTTTGTTTCTGTTTATATTTCTCCTTTGCCCCCCTTTTGTCATTTTTGCAGAAGGGCAAAGAATCATTAGGTACTTGATTTACATAACTACGTAAATATAAGTTCATCATATCCATGAGTGAGAATATTTGACTACGTATGTCACAAGTTGCACATAAAAGGCACACAAGCCCCAGTGGTTTGGGCGGATACTAGGCTTTGGTAGTACTCTTTAAAATCTGAGGTTCGATTTTCTACTGAGTGAGTACCCTGAAGTAAGTAGGGGGCAATGGCTGGTGTGGCTGCACTAGCTCCCCTAGAGGTTTGGATTGGGTTTGGATTGCGTTTGCGCAATCAGATCCATTTAGTGGCTATAGAGCTGTTCTTCCATTGCCAAAAAAAAAAAAAAAGGTTGTAGGAGGAGGGTTATGACCAAAATGGGCTTTGGCTGGTTTACCCTACCGGGTTGGTTTAGTATAAAAATTAAAATGAGCTTGGGCCCAAGTAAATGGTTGCACGTAAAAGGGCTGTCTCATTGGGACACTCACGTGTTTTGTAGGAGGAGGGGTATGAACAAAATGGGCTTTGGCTGGTTTACCCTACCGGGTTGGTTTAGTTTAAAAATTAAAATGGGCTTGGGCCCAAGTAGATATCTATTGATTGTATATAAACAATTTTTTGAATGGCACGTATATCGAAATTGAACAAACAAACTGGGGTGGAGAAAGTATAATACATCTAACCTGTTATTACAAAACGATTAAATACGATTTGTGAATATGCATAAAACTTAGAAAACTATACATAAGATTTAATGAAAAGAATTAATATTGTAAATAAATCCATAACGTCCATACACCCATGATTCGAATAACACAACAATATCAAAACATAATTAGTATTGTATACTTTGTCCTTAAAGCTAATTCGTACCTTACATTGGTCCTCACGGATTCTCAAACGATTACTTCCCCAGATATAACGATTATCGCATAAGCAACACTCCAATCTGCCCACTAAGTGAACCAGAAAACTGTGGGAAACTCTCAGAAATTGTGTGTATAATGAGTGCAGATATATATGCAGGAAAAATTTCTTGAATGAAAAATTGGTAGAAAACAGGGTATTTATAGAAAAAAAAATAGGCACCCGATCGGAAAAGTTACAGTGGTTGTTCGGAACCAAACAGTCACCGAACGCGTCAGTTTGGAAAGGAATTGTTTTGTGAACATCGGCACACGAAAAAGAAAAATATTACCGTTGGGGGAGAAGAAATAAGGGAAAATGACGGCCCAGGACGTGTTTTGATAATTAATACCCGCCAAGGACATTTTCAGTATTAATATTTTACATAATTTCAAAAACATCATATTTTAGACCTAATTGAGGTCTATCAAACAAAATTCATATTGCATATAAAAAAATATTATAAATTGAAACATATCGACAATTTTGTAGGAGGTTCTAAATAGTGAAAAGAGAAAAACAAATCGGGACAGAGGGAGTACTACGTAAGACTCATTGTGCTGATTTGAGACGGTTCGTACTAGTAAGACAATTCATGCTAGGCAAAAATAGTCCATGCCGATTGGTGATTCACAAATTACCTTTACCAAATATTATTAGGGCTTGCAACCCTACAAAGGTGATTCGAATAGTTTACCTACAATTGATACATATTTAAGTTACAAGGGGAAGAGTGAATTCAAAATCAAGTTTTTTTTTCCATCAACTCTTTTCTACTTTTCTATTGCATTCAATTACAGTTCACAACAATCAATATTTTTCACGAATTTATTTAAGAATTAATTGAAATTTTTGTAACTTAGTCTTATAATCCGAAGTGATGCACAAAATATTTGCCACTATTCATTTGAGTAGTAGTAATTGTTTCGTTTACTATTTATTTATTATATGAAAACGACACTATCACCGCTAAACCAAAAAGTCTGGGTGTTTCGTTTTATAAGTTATTTATTATACGAAAATGACACTATCACCATAAAACCAAAAAGTCTAGGTCGAATGGTTCGACCGACAACCATATAAATCATATAATGTGCGTGCATGAGTGTGAAAGAAAACAAATGCGACTGACGAGAGCGTGTAATAATCTTTCGGAAACATCTCGTTGTACTAAAAAATCTTAGAAGTGAGAATTGAAAACATAAATATGGAGTGAAATCTAGAAGGGATACTTAAAGATATCCTCATATCATACCTGGAGTAAGTTTCTATCCCGGCCAATTTGAGCACTTATGTTTCCATCCTCACATTTTAATAATCCTAATAGTGCCCTTATATAATACATTGGATATATGTAGAGCCGAATTTTGAGATGAAAACATAATAAATGTAGTCCTAACCTTTATGCAGGCAATTAGTCCCGTCCCAACAATCACGGCAAATTTCCTAATTGGCAAAATTCCAAATCTTCCACCCCATCCCAAAAATCGCGCGCCCCATTCAAATTCTCATTGACAACCCACACAAGACAGAACTAGGATTTTACCCTAGCAGTGGCGAAATGTATACTAAAAAAATAAAAAGATGAATTACAATATTAATAGTCATTGACTCTACAAAAAAAAATTAAAATAACATAACAAAAACTATAATAAATGATATTTGTCATTTGCATAAGGAATACGAAAAAAGACTAACTTTAATTTTTTAGGTTAAGTTGTTTAGGGTTAAAGTGTGGAGTTTTTTTTTTTCCCTTAATCATACCTCATCCTTTATATTATTTCACTTTGGCCCATTGAATTCAATTTTGGAATACTTTTTTGGGTCTCATTTCTTGAAAAAAAAATAGAGAATTTAGGACTAGTATATGACAAAAATAAAGAAAAAAAATCTAGTGGTGACGAGACTATATATGTTAAGGATAATTTTTTTATATATATAATAATTACAATTTCTAAAATTCTTATCGTGGCAGCCACCGCCGCTAGACCCCCTGGTTGCATCCCCACATTCTCTCCTTTGACTCCTCTAGATCCAAAATTTTTGCAACCCCCTCTCTCTATTCCCTTTGAAATTTCTGTTCCTACTTTTGTACTTTACCTAAAAATTGCTTCATGCGACTGGACTCCTTCTTTTATGCAATATTACACAATAAGTATGGGAGGCCAATGTTTCTACGTTGTGTTTGTGGGGAAGAAGTCGGGGATCTATGATGACTGGCTAGCTTGTAGTGAGTAGGTTAATAGGTTTCCAGGCTCTGTGCATAAAAAATACGCCTCATGGGATGAGGCCTACAATGCTTTGGTGACTTTCACAAGACAAGTTGAGGAAACGGCGCCACCTTCTCTTCTCCCATTGGCAGATGATGCGACTAAATCCTCAATGGATTACACACGTTTAGCTAGAGATTGGTTTGGACTCGGCCTTATTCTCGCTATGGTTTTTGCTTGGGTGTGGTGGTAGCCATTATAATAATGGTAGTTTGATATCCTTGTGTGGTTGTAGGAGTTATTTTAGATGAATCTGTACGTATGTCTTTCAACGGAGTATTGTGTACTCTTTTATTTATCGTTTGAAACTTTAATTAATTAGTATTGTATTGCATGGATGCATGTTTAATTTTTGAGTTTCTCTTCAATTACCATCATGTTGTTTATTTATATATGAATTGTATCTTAGATTTGGCAAATGGAAAATAGAAAAATTCAAATATGAAAGGGCCTAATCAAGGGTAACCAGGAAAAAAAAACCCTTCAATCTAGCAATTGTATTTGTAACGCCCCGAATTTTGGGTACGTTAAATAGACATTTTATTTTAGAAATAAAGTGAGTCATTGCTCTTATTACAACATAGCTCTCGTAAGAGCATTTTGAAATACAAAATAGGATAACAAAAGGGAACTAAGGTTCCTAACTACGGCTCCTCTTGTCCCTCCATCCTAGCGAGTTCTTCGGCTCCGAACGCCTCCAAGGTGAAGAGTTTGCCCTGTTCGTCTAACAGATCTGACATATTATACCGGCGTCGCCACCCATATAATATGCCAGGGTCACCACAAGGTAACACCATGAGCTACGAAGGCTCAATAGTAAAATCCTACTTACTAATCCTCAACTTATGAACCAATATCATAATAAAACATCGATTTCCACATGATACGTATATAAGCAGTAACAAAAGGCAAAAGCAATATCATATCCACATTCATTTCATAATTATCGTTGGTGTCCAATATTCTCGAAGTTCTTCCTACGTAACCCATCATAGACCGTGTTGTTATTACTACCTTTCTTTTCCAAAGTCTCCTTTTTAACTCACCCAATCTCGGTTCCGCCGCGCCGGGTTCTCGAGCATCCTCACAACGGTTCCGCCGCGCCGGGTTCCTGTTGGCACACAAAACTTACATTGGCTCCTCTCCACGGATAACCAAGCCATATTACCAACAAGGCTACCACGTCTGGCCCTATTGGCAATCTTCACAAAGGGCTACCAAGTCTGGCCACTTTGTGGTTTTCACAACCCACGCAATGGGCTACTAAGTCCGGCCACATTACGAGTTTTCATTCGCACACCGGGCTACCAAGTCCGGCCACGTTGCGGTTTTTCACAATCCACACGATGGGCTACCAAGTCCGGCCACATCGCTGTTTCAAAACACATTTCTCTTGTTAAACACACCCTAGGTGTCATGTTTCTAACTTCCTCGATTTTCGTGTCACGTTCTCATGCAAGACTCCGCGTGTGAGACTTTTCATACAATCATGCATTCAATCAAAGCCTTGAAATAGTACAACAAGATCATCTAAGCTACATAGCATGCTTAAATCAAAACAACACACATCATGCATTTCCAACTTTTTATTTACGATCAAAGTAACTTCCAAACAACATGAGATTTATACAATACATAGAATTAGAGTGAAAAACTACTTTATACTTGGAAAAGTAGGTAAGGATAACTACCGTTCTCCTAGGCAGTGTCAGCTACGGAAGATTGGTCGTCGGTTTTGAAATCGGCGGCGTAACGGCCTCCGGTTTGCTTCGAAAGGAAAAGAGATGTTCTTTCTTTTCCTAGAAACAACTTTACTAACTAAAGTAGACTACTTTAAGGATCTAAGAGTGGTATTTGGAAGTGGTTCAGTGGTTTTGCTCAAGAGCACTCAAGAACAAAGAAAGTTCTTGAACTTTGGACAAAAGTATTAGAAATTCTAGAGAGAATGAAGAGCTATTGCTTTGAGGTGTGAGTTCAAAGCATGAGAATGGCCTTTTATTTACAGGCAAGAGCTTGGCTCTCCCCTCTCTCTCAAGGCCGGCCCCCCTCTCTCTCTCTACTTCAAATTTTGACACATGTCATGCAATCTTGAAAGATCAAAGGCAAATCCCTAGGCTTGCATGGCTATGCTTTGTACTAGATTTGATTCTTGGAGCTAATTTGTGGTGGAGATGAGATTGGTACGAGATCCAAGGGTTAAACAATTAAAAGATGTACAAAGGAGTACAATGGAGTTAAGATTTTTGGTTGAAAGAGTAAGATCTCATGGATTTGAAGTACAATGGGAGATCAAAGGCCAAGTACTCACCAAATCTCCCTCCTCCTCTCTCTCCCAACCAGCCCTCTCTCTCTCCTCTCCCCTCTCTCGGCCTCTCTCCTCTCTCCTTCTCCCTCAAGTACTAACATGTATATATATGTATATATATTACAAGAATACAATTAAAATATATGTACTTTAGTACTTAAGATCAAAAGTAGCCCTTAAAGGCTAGGATTCTCTTTTAAACCATAAATTGAGCACATGGTACTAAAGGCAATATTCTAGTCTTCTAAGTACTTATATAATATATACATATGTACCTATGTATCTTAGGAAGATCAAAATCCCAATTTTAAATAATAAAAGAGTACTTAAAGAATCCTAGGTTTATTAAGGCTACTAAGTACTACATAATTATGTACTTCCTCACATGGGTTTAAGAAAAAGATTAAATTAATTAACCCATGTACTTGGGTGGAAGAACAACCTTTTACCCAATGGATAATAACCACCCTAACTTTTATTATCCAATGGATAATAGTTGTTAGGAAGATTATATAATAAAATATTCAAAAAGTACTTTAAAGTATTAAAAAAGTACTTAACCAAGTATACTTTTAAAATAAAAAAAATTGGAGTTTCTTTTATCCAATGGATAATAGTTTCCCTAACATCTATTGTCCAATGGACAAAGAATAAAATCAAAAAAAAATTAAAAGAAAATAAATAATCAATTCTTAGTTTGGGGTTAAAAAGGTTCACATGCTTCAATGAGGGGCAAAATGGTCCATTTACGGTAACTAGATGGCTTTCTAGTTTAGTTTCTCCAACGAGACGGTTAGAAACTAACTATGTTTGCTATATGGGGCTAAAGAGCAAGAAACGAAAGTTTAACGGCAAAAACGTAGTTATGACAAACTTTGGAAATTAAAAGCAATTACAATAAAATTCAAATATTTAACGAAATTTCTATCGACTAAAAATTTGGGTTGTTACAGTATTGTAAAATCCCAATTTTACTAAACCACAATTCACTAATGAATTGGAGCATTTGGGTTGAAAAATTGGCCATTATTCATTTTAAAAAAATATATATGCATTTGTGTAGGACTATTGGAGTTTACCCAAAAAAATAGAGGGGTTATCTGGGTCGTGAGAGAGAGAGAGAGAGAGAGAGAGAGAGAGAGAGAGAGAGAGAGAGAGGAAAGAGACAAAAGTTTGCAATGTAAGGAATCAAAACCCTTTTGGGAAACTGTGGATCCAAAATGAGAGAATCTCAGCTCAAAAAATAGATTTTCAAAAAGGAAAAGAACTGAGATTTCAAAAAGATTCTAAATAAAAGGGTAACCGAACAAGGGGGATGTGAATGTGAATTTGGAGGTTAAATGTGCAATGACTTGGAAGTTTGGGGTGTTAGGCATCGTTCCAGTTTAAGAAAAAGTGGGTTTTTTTTTGTCCAAAAAGAAGGGTGGTTCCAGATCTGGTGCCTTCCTTGTTTTTGAAAAATATTCGGCCAAAACGACGTCGTTTTGGTCAAAAGTCCCCACAGTCCCCAAGTGAAATGACCATACTGTCCTTGCCCCATTTTTCTCACCTGGGCTTCATTGTAAGTCCACAACAGAAGCAAATCAAGTCGCTACTGCAGCCCTCCCTCGTCCCGGTAGCCAGAAGTCCTCGTCCCTCTCCCCCTCGCCACCCTCTCTCTCCCCCTCTCCAGAAGTCGGAACGGGCGGCCTTCACTCGTAGCAGCCGCTATTGTAGCTCAGTGGCCAGCCGTACGACTGTAGCACTCGCGAGTTCCCCTCTCTCTCTCTCTCTCTCTCTGTCCCCTTGTCTTCACAAGCATCAGATCTGTGTTTTTTACGGCCTCGTCGCCGTCGTTTGCCTCCGGCGAAGGTAAGAACGGTTACCCCTCCCTCTCTTGCCTTCTTCGTCTGGTGTAACGATTTTTGGGTTTTCCGACAGCGACAATGAGGAATTGGGCCGGAATCTCTCACTGTTTTCAGATTACTCCAACTGGGTTTTGATGCTGGATTTTCATATATTGTGTGTTTGATTGATAAGTTTTCATATTACTCCGTCTGGGTTTTATTTTCAATGTGGATTTTTAGTGTACCCAAATCGAAGTTAAAATCAGTAGAGTTTGGCGGTGGTTTTGA
Source organism: Rhododendron kiyosumense (assembly GCA_019656275.1). Taxonomy (NCBI): domain Eukaryota; kingdom Viridiplantae; phylum Streptophyta; class Magnoliopsida; order Ericales; family Ericaceae; genus Rhododendron; species Rhododendron kiyosumense. Next base: position 147,565 of record BPLS01000593.1, read on the forward strand.
TTTTGTGAATTTTTGATGTCGGTGGCCGGTGGTTTTGATTTCGATTTTCCAGCGATTTGGATTTGAATTTGGATGTCGGGTGGTTTTACTGCCAGTTTGTATTGCATGTTTTTTTTGTTGAAGAGAGAGAGAGGTCGTCTGGTCTGTGCGTCAAAAGAAGGGAAAGAAGAGGGAGGGTGTCGGGGGAAATTTTAATTGGTAGGAGGGGCATTATGGTCATTACAATAATTCTCTTTTTAAAAAAGAACTTTATAAGGAAAATGGAATGGACCTTCCTTTTTATTACTGTTCAAAACCCAAAAAAGAACTTTCGGAAACAGAAGAGAATCTAGAACACCACCTTAGTATAATATAATGTGTATGGGTGTGTGTGTGTATAAATATATAGTCCGGTTCAAGTCCAAATCTCTTCCCGTTCGCACCTCCCTTTTTCCAATTGAATTTCGATGATCCGAGTCTCTCAATGTGTTTAGAACGAAATTTTAAGGGTACCCGCGAGAAATCGGTAAAAAAAAAACACCGGGAAGGCCTTGATTTGAGCAATTTTTTATTGAACTGTTCAATAAAATACAAACAAAAACTATTCGGATAAAACTCTTTCCGATCATTTTTTTTGCCGATTTCTCACAGGTACCCTTAAAATTACGTTCACATTGAGTGGCTCGGATCATCGAAATTCGATCAGAAAATGGGAGGTGCAGATGGGAAGGGGTGTGGACTTGATCCAGACTGTGTACATATATATATATATATATATATATATATATATCTG
>BPLS01000593.1:148736-178666 GCA_019656275.1 Rhododendron kiyosumense
AAGTTTGTTCACGAGAATAAAAACTTTCCGCGGATCTGAACCATTAAAAGCACAATCCGACGGCTGTGAGAGAAGTCCGGATCTAATACTAAATTAGGGCGTCCTAACTTGATCCTCAATGTGTGTGTGTGTATATATACACACACACACACTCAAACCTCACCTCCAAACTTAAAACCCATGATGTCCAACCTTCAATCCACCTTTTACACGTGATTTTGAGCTCGTAGTTTGTTGGGTTTAGCTCGGAGAGGAGTATCCGGTTGATTTCAAGGTTCCGGAAGTTAGGGCTTGTTCAAATCGCTCAGGTTTCATTCCAAGCTTGAGGTAGGGATTTCTACTTATTTTTATATGTTATTTACGAATTCTTGTCCCTTGTTCGAGCTTGTAATGGTTGATATTGTGTTTTGATTGAAAACTGTCAAGCTGTGAAAATCGTCTGAAATTTTCAAGTTTCTACTGGTAGAACTTCATTACTATTGGTATAACTTCACTCCTACTGGTAGAAATCATATGTGCCCAGATTGTGTCCCTTCTGATCCCATTTTCTACCAGTAGAACTTTTCTCCTACCGGTAGAACTTTAGTATTTTTCTAGCGACCAATATGATGGTTCTTTGGGATTGGATTTGTACCGGTAGGACTTCTCCTCTACCGGTAGAGCTTCTTTGATTTCCGAAAAAACTTCCTACTTCATGTTCAAGGCCGTGGTCCATCTTATGGGGTTATTATATGTTTGTTCTTGGGTTTAAAAGTAATTTTTCATGCTTTAACACTTGGTTTCTTGTTTGTTGGAATTATGCAATTATACCGAACCTTGAGATGCAAATTATGGAATATGAATTGTGTAAGAACGGGACACGTGGACACCTAAATGAAATGAAACATTTAGGATCCATCGACGAGTGGAAGTTTGGCAGGGGGTATCAGGATCTCTTAACTGGCTCAGTAGAAGCAAATGCTCATGAAATATTCATGACCGACCAATGGGTGAGGTGCCTAGCAGGGTGTATCAGGATCCCTAAATTGGCCCAGCAGGAGCTTTGATACGATGTGGATTAAAATGTCATTGATGAGAAAGTATAATTGAAACGAATGACTTTGGGATTGGGATTCATGTGGTTATGATCGTTTCACATGTCATGTTCATTCTATTTTGCTTCAGCTATTGCTTGTTCATCCGATCATCTCATGATTATATAATATTAGTTTAGAATTTCCTATTGGGCTGGTATAACTCAACTCTTCATCATTTTCAGGTACAAATGCAAGACAATAACTTGCATGCTTGGAATGCTTGGATGTGAACAGAAATACTTTTAAAAGCTAACCGGAGGAGTTTCCTAGTCATCTTTGTAAATCTCTTTCGAAAGATGTGTTTGTAACTTCATTTACAATTCTTTTAACTATGGAATATTGTAAACTCTTAACTCATAACTTCTTTTGATACTCAGTACTTATGTTGATTTGGGCCATTGAGGCAATGATGTAATTTTTCAGAAATTATTGGACATGGAGGTTCAATTATGAAAATGAAAATGTTAAACTCTTTTGGAGTATCGTATGGATTATTGTGAAGATTTTATTATGAAAATCATTTATATTTACGTTGGAAATCGAGGGTGTGACAGAAAGTTCCATATTTTCCATGGATTCTACAAAGTCGATTATCCTGTGACGCAGATCCAATGTTACCCTTCCCTTTCCCAACCTTCTTCAGGCAACAGGTTCTGATGAATGTTTGGCGAAATTACCACCATTCGCAATTGTGACAGTCCCCAATTGCTTACTCAAATCCTTGTCATTTTCTCACCGTCAGCTGTATATGCCTCGAAATTATCTAATTCTTCTTGTTGTCCATTGTGGCATTCCCTACTAGTTTAAACATCTATCAACCATTAGATTAACACAACACTCAGATCCAATCCAGAAAAGGTAAAAAAAAAAAATCGAAAACCAAATAAGATCAAATCTTTCCACAATACAATGCCTTAATGTAGGGTTACCTCGGCAGCAAAGTATTCGAGGACATCGGAGAGGTAGATGGGGGTGGCGCCGATTAGCTCGGAGTATTTGTCGGCCTTGAGGGAATGAGTAGTTTTACTAACAGGAAATTGCAGGGCAACCTTGGGAGATCTAGCGACCGATTTGGAGGCCTTGGGCTTGCTTCCACCTCCTTTGGACGCAGTTGTGGAACTCATCGCTTATGGTGTGACTGATCGAAAACCTAAATAGAGAGAGAGAGAGAGAGAGAGAGAGAGAGAGAGAGAGAGAGAGAGAGGAACATGAAATTGAATTTGAAAGGGCAAAAAAGTAATTTCATTATTCATGTTAATGGTGTAAGCCCCTACCTCATTTTTTTTGATAGATGGAGGGATGTAAATGATGAGTTTTGAAAATCAGGAGGTGTAAGTGATGAAGAATAATACATGAGGCGTGTTTCTGATTTTTACCCCAAAACATTATTGAACAAGATCGGAACATCTTCAAATGCGTAATGAAATTCAACAACAAAAGAAGCAAAATACTCCCATTACCATTCTTACTACTAGCGTTCAACCCATTCTATGCACGGGCAAAACTAACCCGTTCTAGCGTTGTGCCGGTTTGATGCACGGAATAATTATAAAAAATAGGTTCAAACAGGTACAACGCTAGAACGGGTTAGTTTTGCCCGTGCATAGAACGGGTTGAACGCTAGTTCATTTTACGATTCAATCCGTTCATTTTATAATCTTTTTTGTTCGTCATCCCTCCAAACTACGTCAAATAATACACATTAATTCAAAGTAGAATCGTCGAATTCTAATTGTCAGAAGAAAAATAAATTGTATTAGAGCAGAATTATCCACTTCTCTAATAATAGCGTTGTGCCCGTTCGATCTACGAGACAACAGGGAATAAAAGTTTGATGTGCATCTAACGGACACAATACTTTTTTTATATTATAAACTTGAGCCAATGTATTAAAAATTGATGATACAAATGGATACAATTCATTTCTTGAACGCTGAGGGTCGGTATGGATCCTATTATTTTTGTTTCTCAAAACCTGTGAATGTAGACATCAACAGGAAATGGAAATGTTATCAGCTAAATTAGTTAAAAAAAATGGAGGTTCATATATAAAGCAATAACTTTAAAGAAAAAACTAAAGTAGAGGAATAAATGAAAATTTTAAAAAGTGGCAAATGGGATTAGTATGTAGTTTTCCGTGGAATTTGAAAGTAGTAAAAACAAACGATCTTCAAAGTTCAGAATTTGAGGAAAGTTTTAAACATTAATTTGGAACTTTTTTTTAAAGAAAATGCCCAATTTTTGCTTCTATGTTTACTATTCTTCTATATGGACTAGTCATCATCATCAATGGCATCAAGATATACAAAAAAATCTCATTACAAAAGAAGCGGAGCCGAACTTTGTACTATACCACGAACGATTCAATCTATTCAACTTGTAGAACTATGGACGGTAACGGATGGTTATGGCTTACCCAACAAAAAAAATTCGAAACTATACCACGAAATCAAAAAGAGGAATTGTCATGTTACATAAATCCAATTAGCAACTGAAATGAGAGCTATGATTGCCACCAGTTTCATCAAAACAACTGAAATTACGCCATTCAAACATCAACTTACTTGGTTGAATTCAAAAAATCCTTGAAGGTCCGTGATGAACAATTAACCCCTTGCCTCTTCTAAACCTTCCGGTGTCAAATTCACGTAAAGGGTATAGCTTTGTTGGGGATGACAGCTAGAGTGGTGAAAAATAGTGGGATATAGAAACAGAGCTATATGCCCCTGGTTATTCCTTACTGGCCAGGGTATCACATCTATAAGCGACGAAAAAGAGGATACTTTTATTTAATTCGGAATTGCTGCCTTACTTGGTTGAATTCAAGAAACCTCTGAAATGTCCGTGATTAACAATTGACCTCTCGTCTCTTCTAAACCTTGCCTCTGAAAGATACACATGAAAGAGAGGATTTTAGATGGAAAAAGACAGAAAAGATAGAGTAAAGGAGTAAAGGAGGAGGAGTCCTACCATTCTGTCAATAGGGGGTGTTAGAATTGTGGCTCATGGATCCGTAATTGGGGGGTGCGGGGGGCAACGCGGTACGGTACGTACATGGGTATTTTTGTTATACAGACCAAATACCAGATTAGGGTTAGAATAGAGTCGGTATAAATACTCTATGCTATAAACCCTAATTCACTACTGTGGTAATAAAGAACAGCAGACGCTCTCGCTCCCGTGGACATACCCGGTTTTGGAGAACCACGTATATCTCTGTGTTTATTCTTTACTGTTTATACTCGTAAATCGTGTGCGTGTGTGTCGATCCTAACAAGTGGTATCAAAGCTTCAAGCTGTTTTTAAGATCACATAGAAGAACGATGTCATCGAGTTCGTCTGTTTCAAAGTTCGATGTGATGAAGTTCGATGGAACTTCGAATTTCGGATTGTGGCAACAGCGGGTAAAGGATCTCTTGGTGCAGCAGGGTTTGTACAAGGGGTTGAAGGCGAAGCCAGAAGCCATGTCGAATGACGATTGGGAAGAACTCCAGATGAAGGCGGTGAGTACGATTCGTCTGTGTCTTGCAGACGAAGTCATGTATCACGTGTTGGGTGATGAATCGCCGGCTGGGGTCTGGACCAAACTGGAGAGCAGGTATATGTCAAAATCGTTGACGAACAAACTGTTTCTAAAGCAAAAACTATTTGGGTTGAAGATGGCCGAGGGAGTTGATTTGATTCAGCATATCAACACGTTCAATCAGGTTGTGAGCGACCTGCAACGAATTGACGTAAAATTTGAGGAGGAAGACCAAGCGCTGATGTTACTGTGTTCACTACCGATTTCTCTCGAAACCCTAGTTACAACCTTACTCTGGGGGAAAGAAACCCTAGAACTGGAGGAAGTCACTGCAGCCCTTCTAGCGTATAATCAACGCAAGCAACAAACAGAATCGCTGCAGGGTGAAGGGCTGGTGGTTAAGGGGTACGAGGATCGAGGCAGGAAGAATGAGAGGGGTAAATCAGTTTTGGGGCACGGGAGGTCTCAGTCAAAGAACAGGTCCGAGGGCACGTTTGAGTTCAAGTGTTACAGGTGTCATGAACCGGGGCACATGAAGAAAGACTATCCGCAGAGGGGAAAAGGAATTGACTGGAAGAAGAAGGGAAAGGCAGGGGAGAGGAAAGATGGATCATCAACTTCTGTAAACGTTGTGGAGCAGGAGTCAGATGATGGTGATATGCTTTCGGTCTTAGCCAGTCAGAATGACTTAGCAGATTCATGGATTCTGGATTCAGCATGTTCGTTTCACGTATCTCCTAACAAGGATTGGTTCAACACATACAGGTCAGTGAATTGTGGTAATGTTCTTATGGGTAACGATGCATCATGTAAAGTCATAGGAATAGGCACAATAAAGATCAGAATGTTTGATGGTGTTGTGAGAACTTTAGGGGATGTTAGACATGTTCTAGATTTGAGAAAGAATTTAATTTCGTTGGGAACATTAGACTCTAACGGCTGTGGTTATAAAACAAAAGGTGGAGTTATGGGGTAACGAAGGGTGCCATGGTAATTATGAAAGATTCCAAGGTTCCTGGAAATATCTACAAGTTGGTAGGGAGTACAGTTGTAGGTGGAGCTGCTGTCACTATAACAGATGATACTGATGATACCATGCTTTGGCATATGCGGTTGGGACATATGGGAGAGCGTGGGATGTTAGAGCTGCATAAGAGGGATCTGCTGAAAGGGGTTAAATCTTGTAAATTGGATTTCTGCAAGTTTTGTGTTCTGGGGAAACAGTGTAAGGTGCAGTTTAGGAATGCAACTCATAGAACAAAGGAAATTCTTGACTACGTTCATTCAGATGTTTGGGGGCCAGTGAGGGTAGCTTCGAAAGGAGGATCTCTGTATTTCTTGTCCTTTATCGATGATTTTTCGAGAAAAGTTTGGGTGTACTTCATGAAACACAAGTCTGAAGTCTTTGCTAAGTTCAGAGTGTGGAAAGCTGAAGTGGAAAACCAAACAGGGAAAAAGATTAAGTGCCTCAGGACAGATAATGGGAAGGAATTCAAGAATGGGCCTTTTCTGAAGTTTTGTGAGGAACAGGAGATTCAGCGACACTTTACAGTTTGAAAGACACCTCAACAGAATGGGGTGGCAGAAAGGATGAACAGAACCATTGCAGAAAGGGCAAGGTGTTTGAGATTGAATGCGGGACTTCCGAAGGTTTTTTGGGTAGAAGCAGTGAGTATGGCATGTTTTGTCATAAACAGGTCACCGAGTGCTACGTTGGATGGGAAGGTAGCTGAGGAGATGTGGACAGAGAAAGAGGTTGACTACTCAGGGTTGAGAATATTTGGGTGTCCAGCCTATGTTCATGTTCCCAGTGATGAGAGGTCAAAGCTTGATGCGAAGTCTAGACAGTGTATCTTTCTTGGTTATGAGAAAGGGGTCAAAGGGTACAAGCTTTGGGATCCAGAGACAAAGAAGGTGGTGATCAGTAGGGATGTGGTATTTGATGAGGACTCTATGGTTAAGGCACATCAAAAGGTTCAAAAAGCTGAGTCAGAGGAAGTGAGCAGCAGACAGCAGGCAATACAGATTGAGCTGGAAGGTTTTGATAGAGGTGATACAGAGCCAGATGAACAGCTTGATCAATAGCAGCAGCAAAACTTGGCCGCTGGGAGAACCAAGCGCACTATCAAGCCACCGGTGAGGTATGAGTTTGAGGACTTGGTTTCTTATGCATTGACTACTACTAGTGGGGATCCGTCTACTTTTTAGGATGCTATCACAAGTTCTGAAAGGGATAGATGGATGGAAGCCATGGTAGAGGAAATGGAGTCTTTGCATAAGAATAAGACTTGGGAGTTGAAAGAACTGCCTAAGGGAAAGAAGCCAGTGGGTTGTAAGTGGGTATACAAGCAGAAAGAGGCAGCAACAGAAAAGGAGAGGGAAAAGTTCAAGGCTCGGTTAGTGGCAAAGGGGTATTCACAGAGGAAGGAGATTGATTTTGATGAGGTCTTTTCTCCAGTGGTGAGGCATACGCCAATCAGGATTATCTTGGCATTGATGGCTAGCTATGATTTGGAGTTAGAGCAGATGGATGTGAAAACGGTTTTCCTCCATAGTGATTTGGAGGAAGTCATATACATGGAGTAGCCTGATGGGTTCATGCAGCTAGAGACTGAGCATCTTGTTTGTAAGTTGAAGAAGTCACTTTATGGGCTGAAACAGTCTCCAAGACAATGGTACAAGAGGTTTAACTCTTTCATGATACGGATTAGGTACACACGCTGTGAGTATGATTGTTGCGTTTATGTTAAGAGTCTTGATGATGGTTCCTATATTTTCTTACTTCTTTATGTGGATGATATGCTGATTACTGCAAGGAGTATGGTTGAGATAAATAGGTTGAAGTCTTTATTAGGTAAAGAGTTTGATATGAAGGATTTGGGAGCGGCTAGGAAGATACTTGGGATGGACATTCGCAGAGATAGGTCAGCTGGTAAGTTGTGGTTATCTCAAAAGAATTATGTGGTGAAAGTGTTGGAGAGGTTTAGTTTGGTTAATGCCAAACCGGTCAACACTCCATTGGCAAGTCATTTCAGATTATCTTCAGTTCAGTGTCCTGTGTCAGATGAAGAAATTAAGGATATGTCGAAGGTTCCTTATGCGAGTGCAGTGGGTTGCTTAATGTATGCAATGGTTTGTACGAGACCCGATTTGGCACATGCAGTTAGTACAATCAGCAAGTACATGGCCAATCCAGGCAGAGATCATTGGAAGGCGGTCAAGTGGATGTTCAGATACTTGAGAGGTACTTCGGATCGTGGGATTATGTTTGGCAAACAACGGGATCAGATTTCAGTTGTGGGGTATGTGGATGCGGATTATGCTGGGGGTCTGGATTAGGGCTGTCCACACACCCGACCCACCCGACCACCCGACCCGAAAATAGACCCAACGGACGGTTCAGATCGGGTGGATCGGTCGGATTCGGGTCCAAAATCGAAGATTTTTCCAGATGTCGGTCGGGTGTCGGATACACCTGATTATTTTCTAAACCGACCGACCCAACCGACAATTTACTATAAAAAGGTAAAAAAAAACCCTACAGCTCAGGCCCAGCTATTCTCTGTCCCTTCTCCTCCTATTCTCCCACCCCTAAACCTGAAAGGCGAAAGCACAACCAGGAACCAGCGCCTCCCTCTCTCACGCTCCCGTCTCTCTCTCCCTCTCCCTTTCCCTCTCCCTCTCCCTCTCCCTCTCCCTCTCCCTCTCGTGTCCCTCCCGTCTCTCTCTCTCTCTCCATCTCTCTCTACGTCACCGACAGTTGCAGTTCGATCTCCATCATCACCGGCTTCAGTCTTCACAATTTTCAACCTCTGAAACCGATGAAGCTTGGAAACCCGTTTCTTTGTACTTTCGTAGGTAATTTTGTTGATTTTCGAATATTATGTAACCGATTTCGTTTGTAATCAGTGAAGAATTTCTGTTTTATCTCTGTATTCTGTAATAAAATGTTCAAATCCCATCTCTCTCTCTGTGTAATCGATTGTAATGGACACAGTCTCTCTCTTCTTGCTTCGATCTGTTTGTGGTTGATTCTGCGCAGCGATCTGTTTGTGTTCCAACCAAACCCGACTAACCCGACCGAACCCGACAAATTCAATCCGAGTGCATTTCGGTCGGAGCCCGATGAGAATATCGGTCGGGCTCGGGTGGCGATTTACCCAATCCGACTAAAGTCGGGTCGGGTCCAACCCGACCCGAATCCGACGAAAACCGACCGATGGACAGCCCTAGTCTGGATGACAGAAGGTCTACAACTGGTTATGTGTTTACACTTGTAGGTGGGCCTATTTGTTGGAGATCCATGGTACAACCTCTGGTGGCTCTATCTACTACTGAGTCTGAGTATATGGCGGTGACTGAGGCTGCTAAGGAAGTATTGGGGTTGAAAGGGTTTGTTAAGGAGCTTGGCATAGATCAAGGTGGAGTTCAGTTGCATTGTGACAGTTAGAGTGCCATTTATTTGGCAAATCATCAAGTGTATCATGCTCGAACCAAGCATATCGACGAGAGAGTTAATTGCTGCAGGTGATTTGATACTGGCATAGGTGCACACTTCTGAGAATGCAGCTGATATGTTGACAAAGACGGTTACTACAGACAAGTTCGAGCATTGCTTAGACTTGGTTAATGTCTCCCGGTGCTAGGAAAAAGGAGGCATTCCCCCAACTTACTGGATGGTGATGATTATCTTCTGAATGGGTGAGAATAGATTCGCAAAGGTGGAGATTATTAGAATTGTGGCTCATGGATCCGTAATTGGGGGGTGCGGGGGGCAACGCGGTACGGTACGGTACGTACAAGGGTATTTTTGGGATACAGACCAAATACCAGATTAAGGTTAGAATAGAGTCGGTATAAATACTCTATGTTGTAAACCCTAATTCACTACTGTGATAATAAAGAACAGCAGCTGCTCTCGCTCCCGTGGACATACCCGGTTTTGGGGAATCATGTATATCTCTGTATTTATTCTTTACTGTTTATACTCGTAAATCGTGTGCGTGTGTGTTGATTCTAACAGAGGGTGAGACGGTTCTGTCAAGAGCGGGGGCGCGGGACGGTGGTTGGCGGCGAAGCAACTCTGTGAAAGTTTGAGGGAGGAGTGAAGAGGGGTATTCATAGGCCATATGAGAGAGTGAGGGGTGAGGGTGTGGGAGAGAGGCGTGGGGTGGTGGCGGTTGAGGAATGTGGGGAGAGAGAGATATACCGGAGTATACGTGGGGGGCTACGACTATATTCTGCCGAATTGAAGGAGTAGTGGGGTTGGGTTTTTTTGTTTTTGATTAATTTTTCCTCCGACGTTCCCTATTTAATTGTCTTGAACGTGGGGTAGTGGGGTTGGGTTTTTTTGTTTTTTTAATTAATTTTCCCTCGGGCGTTTCATATTTAACTGTCTTGAACGTGGGGTTTTTTTTTCCCAAAGAAAATGGAAAATCTAGAAAATAGGAATTAGAGCTTTGGAGGCTTTCATAGCTCCGCTACATTTCCTTGGGATATTGATAGATTTTATACCAGCTTATTATTTTTATTTTTGTTGATTCTAATATTTATTTAATTTAACCTCTGTCTACAGAAAAGCACATTTTCGATTTAAGATTTGTAGCCACAAGAATAACTTTAATTACTTGCACATAATTTATGCCAATTACCCAGTGCCTTACACGGCATCTACTCCATTCTATTTCTATTGTTTCTCCGTATATCTTTCAGCCCTAAGTTATCAATCGATCAGAATCAAAATTCCACCCCTCAAAACAGTTAAATCATAAAATCTAACAAATCCCCGGCGACGAAAACCTTTGCAATCGGAAAACCGGCTGCCAAGGAACCAAAACCTTCGGCGCTTTCTTTTTTTTCCTCTTGTTTCCTTCTCCTTATCTTTTCCCAAACCCTCCACAGTTCATCAGACTTCAGATTGAGACGTTCAAGCGGTCATCGAAGATCGAAGGTTCTCTCTCTCTCTCCCTCTCCCTCTCTCTCTCTCGATACCATTTGCAACGACGCTCTGGTTTGTTTCTCTCTCTCTCTCTCTCTATGTATATATATATATATATGTATATGTATGTGTAGGTCTCGATTTGTGCATGGATAAGATAAAGAAAACTGTGTTTGTGTTTCTAGGGTTTTGAACTAATTAGGAGGGATTTGGCTTCTGTGAATTTTCGGTTCATGGGTGGTTTGAAAACCTTTTCTCCGTATTTTTAGAATTCTTCCCATCTGGTTTTAGTTTCTTTTTCTATTGATAGATTTCTGTTTGTAGTTTGCTCGAAATCAACTTTTTACATCAATAGATCAAAAGCTGGAATGCATTATAGATGCTAAAAAGTCTGATTGGAGTTTCTACTGGATATGTCTCATTGCAATTTGAAGTAGCAGTTAGTCCAAGCTATTAGATTGGTTTGATTCAATTTGACATGGCAAAGTACGGAATTTTTTTCTAACGTGATTGCAAAGGCTAGGATGATTCTCTCCCTCTCTCTCCTGTGTTGTTTGGGAACTAATGGAGAAATTGCAAGAGAGACCATTTTAGAAAAAGTAAAAACTGGTTCCAGAAATTGATTTTTTTTTTTTTGAAAACAAGTTGACACAAACATGTTTTCCGCTTTCACATTTTTTAAGAAAAAAGTAGAAACTGATTTCAACAAATAGAAAACAGGAAGCAGAAAAGTGGCAGTGTGACCAAACATAGCCCATATATATATATATATATGATCAACAAGTAAAGCTATATTTTTGATATGGTGCTTGACTATGTTGGGCTTTTGCTTGCTCATTGTATGGCTTACTGTCATCTCCCAGAAGCTAGATTGCCTTTTTTCTGTGCTCCTTAGTTTTTGTATTTTTTCCTGTCTGTGAATTGCGTAGAGTGTAGACATGCTTTCCTCAACATTTGTCCCATTATGCATGGACTTGTTTATTTTGTTATGTATTTTGCTGGGGCACATTTGGTGGTCTAGTGCTTCTCTTGTCATTATTTACACCTTTTCTGCTTGTATCCAGAACCTTCATGGGCTAAGTGTGGCATTTCATGGGAGGTAGAGAGGACGCTGAACCACCTTCGAAACGTGCCAAAGTTCCTTCTGAAGATTTGGAGAATTCACCATACAACTCATCTTATACAAATTCCATATCTGGCTCTTTGGGAGACTCGATGGCCAGGCCGTTATACTCCCAAGGAGATGGAGAAAGGATTGGTTCAAAAGGACTGATCAAGAAGCATGAGTTTGTCAGAATTTTAACTAGGGCGTTATACTCTCTCGGTTATGATAGGACTGGAGATCTTTTACAGGAAGAATCTGGGATACAGTTGCACCCATCCGCTGTAAGTTTGTTTATGCAGCAAGTACTGGATGGAAAATGGGATGAAAGTTTGGCCACATTGCACACTATGGGTCTTGCTGATGAATCCGTTGCAAAAACTGCATCTTTCTTGATATTGGAACAGAAGTTTTTGGAGCTTTTAAAAGACGGAAAACTCATGGATGCTCTAGGTACTCTAAGGAATGAGATTGTGCCCCTTTCCATCAATAAGGGACGAGTTCATGAACTTGCTGCTTCTATTATCTCACCTTGTCAGACTGTTGTACTCGGGCTTTCTAGTCAAGATGCCGGTGAAAACTCAAGGTCAAGATTTCTTGAGAACTTGCAAAAGTTGCTTCCTGCAGCAGTTATGATTCCTGAGAGAAGATTGGAACATCTAGTTGAGCAGGCTCTTGACATGCAGCGATTAAACTGTGTGTTCCACAACACTTTGGACAGTGAACTGTCCTTGTTGTCAGATCATCAGTGCGGGAGAAACCAGATTCCTTCCCAAACATCACAGGTTAGATAGGTCTCTTTGTTCAAGATACTTGCATGTCAGGTATTGTTTTGAAGAACTGTTTTATGTTCTAGAAAACAGGAAACAGAAATCTCATGGACAGCTTGTTTGGCAAACTGTTTCTGGAATTTCTTTTCCAAAAAAGCCTAAAGATGTTTTTTGTAAATTATTATTACTGTCTTCCCACCGAATGGGAAAAGATAAAAGAATGCTGATATTTCCAGTTATTTATTGTTTTTATTTCTGAAAGACTAAAAAGATAGAAAAAATAAATCAAACATTTGAAACAATCCTAAACACTAAACAGACCCTTTGCTTTTTGATTTCCACAGCTGCTTCTTTTTCTGTTCTTCAAGTTCAGAATTGGAAAAAATAGAAAGTTGCATGTCCAAGAACCATCAAGTAGCACTATACATGAAAGTAAATCCAACTCGTTTGTCATGCTCTCTAACAAGTTTAGGAAATTTATGATTACATTGCGCTAACCAGTAATCTTGACACATGTTGGAGGGATGGTATTCTTCGTTTGCAGGGCAAGGTATTAAATTCTCTAAGATCAGAGCCTAGTTGCTAGTTGTTAACAACATATAGAAACAAATAAAAAGAAGATCAGGGTGTATTTTTTTTCCTGAAATATTATTGGTCAAACCTTTCATAGGTCATGCATTGAAACTAAGTAATTTAACTTTGCCTATCTACTACAAAAATATAAAGTGATGGTATTAAGCTATTAAGCTCAATTTAGATAAATAGAATGTAACGTTTTTTACGACTCAATCAACATGAAAATTACATTAAACTCAAATTACCAATGAAAACAGCTAAGTGATCAAAGAGATCTCATGCGGGCCCTCTTTGTCATGGAACTGATTTTACAATATTTGATTCTTACATCTGCACATTTCTGGGCTCCATGGATTGGTTCGGTGATGCTTTCTCTTATATATCTACTAAAGCGGTTAATTTCTGGTTGATATAATGATTTATTACTGAATTCTCAAACAAAGATGCATTTAAGGCTTAATTTTACCATTGGTCCCCAAAGTACTAGCTAAGTGTCACTTTGGTCCCCAATAAAATAATTGTGTATATTGAGTCCTCAATAAAATAATTGTGTATATTGAGTCCCCAATGTTTAAAATCTAGTTCTATAATGGTCCTCATGACCAACTCTGTCCAGATTGATTGTCAAATGTTGGGTTATTTGTGGAACTTTGTCAACAAAATTGGATTTCGTAAAATGTATACAGTTTTTACTTTTTCCTAGTGCATGCACTCTTTCTTCTGTGCACACATTGCAAATTGAAAATAAAAACAAATTCTTCTATCTTATTCCTGACCATCTCTCCTTACCAGCCACCATTTCTCCACCCCTCCACCATAACTATCGCCCACAAAATCATAATCCTGCACAAGAACAAATACTCCCACTCCCTACCGAAATTTCCCCTACAAAAGCCATTAATTACTTGCAACCACCACAACCATTTATTTACCCCTGCCATCAGCTTCCAACCCATCCTCCAATTTCGGTGAATCAGTTCCTCCCCCTCAGTATCCACCCACATCCTCTATGACACGGTCACCACCACCTCCAAGCCCAAGTACACTCAAAGTTCACTCAATCATGGAAACAGTTGCCTTAAATAAAAAGATATAAAAAACAAAATTTGTTCAATTGTATAAATCCAAATGAATTTGTTCAATTGCATGTTGATGGACAGCATTGATCATTCGATTGTACTTTAAGGTCGAACAAGGATTTTTTCCTCGGGATGAACAACACTTAGGGAAATGGCGGTGGTCTTCACATATTCTGGTATGATGATGCTGCTCAAAAGCTTGGGAGTTGGCTTAGAGAGAGAGAGAGAGAGAGAAAGAGAGAGAGAGAGAGAGAGAGAGAGAGAGAGAGAGAGAGAGAGAGAGAGGCTTGTGGCAAGAAGCGGTGATGGTGGTGGTTGCAAAGGCATTATGGAGACCTGCGTCGACGGGGTTTGGTAGCGGGGGCTCTGCAATGGCGGGGGGCCCTGGGAAAGGGGATGGCTGGGTGTTGGTGGTAGCTGGAATTAGTTTTATCAAAGTTCCAAATATACCCCTACATGGCTGCATTTGACGGTCAATCTAGACGGAGTTGGTCATGAGGATCATATAGAACTAGATTTTCAACATTGGGGACTCAATAGACTCAACCTTTTTGTTGGGGATCAAAGTGACACTTCATCAATACTTTGGGGACCAATGGTAAAATTAAGCCATGCATTTGATATTCGATGAGAGATGACTTATTGTTGAGAACTTGAGATGATGATATACTTAAGTTGCTAATTTGACCTTTTGTGCAACCTTTGACGAAATCTCATCTTGCTGTAATTTGTTAAGTTTGCTGCCACAATACAGGTGATAATGCCTTGCATAATGGATACATTAACTGTAGTGCGTATTTACTTTTATGGGAATTGATTTTTCACACTCCCCTTCTTTATATCCACACTCCCTTTTTTGTCTTTTAGCAAAAAAATATACACACTTTCAACACCAAAAAACAAAAAAAGGGTTTGTGAAAATCAATTCCCTACTTTAAACTTCTTTCTTTTATCATTTGAAAATGCGAGTTTAGTATTCTTGTTATCTTACTGGAGTAGGTATTGCACGTGCATGAGGATGAAGTATGGTTCCTGCAATTTTCTCACAATGGGAGATATTTGGCTTCATCATCCAAAGATCGATCAGCAGTCATATGGGAGGTCAATTTCTTCTGAATCTCAAAAATTATATTTGGTGATATTTCTTCTTCCTTTTACCCATAAATTGATGGTTATGAAGAGGATTTACCTAAGTTTTGGTGGACTTCTTGGGTGTTTTGTTGGCGACCATATTTTGGATGGGATCATATTGTTCATTTGGCTGAAATTTCATTTAACATACCTGTACAGTGATCCATTTGTTACAGCTCCTTTATGGTTGTGAATCTTAGAGGTGGCAAATGGGCGGGTTTAGGTGGGTTAAGACGGGTTGTGGATTGAATATGAGTGGGTTAAAAAATATGGGTTGGGATTGCCACCTTTAGTTGTGATGGATTTGCTTTTTTTACACATCGAAGATTGGCATCGTTCTAAAACTGAAGATTGCATGTTTACTAATATACAACATGGGCCAGCATATTTTTACTTATATTTATCTCCTCAGTGACTAGGGCCCAAAAAATTCACCCCTAGGGTTATGCCCATTGTTGAGCTTAATTGGGCGTAGTCTCTATCCATGGAAATGCATTTCTCAACATTCTCTTTGCTTTCATCATTGTGGGTAATGAAGGGGAATTTGCATGTGGAGAAGATGCTTTGACGGTGAATTGGTGATGGTGCTTTTGTGCATTCGATAGACGCATATAGTGTTTATACTCTTTCCAAGATTTCTATATTGATCCCGTGATTTATTCTTATTGGCCTTGGATTTGTTTGTTCAAAATATTGGCGATCACGGGGCAAACGAATGAGCTTCGTCGTATCCAATCGTGATATATTATTTTGAGACAATATGATGTTTATTAGAGGGTCTTGTCATTCATCTAGATCTCTTGCAAGTCCCTTTGTGGTATTATTGTTGAAATTCTTCTGTGTATCATAAGAAACTTGATGGTAAGGACAGAATTCAGACTTTCAGGTGAGAGGCCCAATGTCATTTCCTTCGACAAGGTTTTGCCATGAGTATTTTGAGTTGAGAGGATCATCAATCACTTATTTGTCCATTGCGTCAGGACTTTGGGACTATGGTGATATTTTTTACGGTTCGTGGAGGTGTATTGGGTGATTCCATCTTCTTATGTGCATTTTGTTATGACTGTGTTGGCACATAAATTTCAACGAGTTTTTGACATACATGGTTGAGACACAAATGCCACAATGGGCCCAAAGATTAAGTAGCACATGTACAGCCCGCAGAACAGGTGTGTCGGGCCTTATGCATGTCATATAGGCCTACAAATTAAGTCACAGATGCATTGCCTACAGAAAAGATAGGATTCACATAGGACTACAGTCCAAGTAAAAGTCAATAGAAAGGATACATTGAAATGTAGAGCCCATAAGATACAAAGTCCACCAAGGGGTGTTATACTGATATCTGTAGGCTGCAGAGAGAAATATGAATAATGCTATGAGTATGTCAAACACACACGGATCTTGCACACACACAGTTGGCAATCCACAATATGGGCGGAAGAAATGCATACAAGAAGATGGAACCACCCAATATATGCTACAGAGGTCGGAAGAGTCGCCGTAGAAGAGGGGTTTAGTTGGTCGTTCAAATTGGGGGTGCAGATTTGGGGTAACTGGTGAGCTATTTGTTTTCTCTCTCCCGTGTTTTTTTATTTTGGGGAAAAATATGGGCGGAAGAAATGGGAGGGAAAAAATTTGGCAGAGAAGAGAGAAGTCGGAGAGAGAGAGAGAGAGAGAGAGAGAGAGAGAGAGAGAGAGAGAGGGGCCCAGTTTTTTTCCACGTGGATTGCCAACCGTGTGTGTGTGCAAGATCTGTGTGTGTTTGACTTACTCATAGCATTATTGGAGAAATATTCCATTTAAAGATTGATGCAATCAGGTCAACCATATTTGAACCTGAACTGAATGATGGGATAAGATTGTGTTCAGATAACAACCCCCTTATCATGATTGGAAACAACCATTTGAACTCAAACTGGTTGTGATCAATAATCAAGCCCTCTATAACTAAGGGCCAAGGGTACTAAGAAATTATAGAGAGAGAGAGAGAGACTAGGGAGACGAGAGATAAGTTAGAGATACACAGAGCAAGTATGTTCACTCACTCCAACTTGCAATCTTCAACAAATCTCGAGGACCAGCTGTTTTAAGCATGACGAGCAATAGGTAAAGAGGGTTCCAATCCCTCTAAATGTATTGTCTTTTTTTTTAAAAAAAAAAAAAATTTTAAATGGGGTTTAAACCCAAATATCAATGAAAGAAATTTGTTCTCCTTTTTTCTCTTATGATATGATTAATTTCTTTACTGTTTTTCATTAATTTGAGATTTTACTCCAACTTCTAGGGTTTCCACCGCAGGAGCACCCCCCTCCCTCCTCTTCTCTCTTTCTCCCTTTCTTCTCTCCTTTCATCCCCTTTCCCTTTCTCCTGCCCCTTTCTTCATCCATCAGTGTTGCTCTACTGTTTCCTCTCCAGCTCACCTCGATCAGTTGCCGGCCTTATTGTTGGGTAACCCCGGTCTTGGGCTTAACGGCGTTTGGCTGGTCTGGTGGCTTGAGGTGTTCGGGGAACAGCTCCTCCTTCTCTTCCCTCTCTCTCTTTCCTCCTCTCCGATCTACTACTGTGCGTTTTCTCCAGCTCTGGTTTGCTTTGGCTGCCGATGGGTGTTATTGCTGGATAACCCTGGTATTTGGCTTAATGGCGAGGGGCTGCTATGGCGTCGGGTTTGGAGATCGTATGGTGGGTTTTCCGCGACCGGTTGCTGGGTTTCTCCTCGGCAGGCAGCCTTCTTGCTGCCGTTGTTTGGACCTGGGGGAGGTCTTCCAGGTGGTGCTGTTTGGTTTCGGCAGTGGCTGGGCTGTCGGCGGGCTGATCCGGGGAGTGCGGTGGTCGGTGGGGTAGGTGGCTAGGTTTTCTTTTTTTCTGGTTGGTTTCTTACTAACCTCGGAATTGGGTCTCTAATGGGCATAGGATTGTTCTTAGCTTTGCTTAGGATTTGATGCTATCATTCCTTGTCCTTTTAGTCTTTCTAACAATTTCAAAGATTAATAAATTTTTTTGCTGTTTAACAAAAAAAATTAATGACTTAGATTTCCAAACCGTAAATAGGATCCTACAAAACAATCCATCCACAATTTTGGCTTTTGGGATTAGATTTGAAAGTGTAGATTTAACTATTTACATTCCAAAAATTGTCTACTGACTGATTTTTTGGCCTTTGGTCAATTAGAAGACAAAGCTCCTGTTTCACATAGCTTTTTTTTTTTTTATGGGATTTTTGGTTTTCATCTTCAAAAAAAAATTTCATTTTTTTATGGGATTTTTGGGATTTATCTTGGATAATTCCCAAAATATTTGGGTAAAAGTCATAATTTTTACTCATCGAGATGAACCAATAATCCACAAAATTTTGATGCAAAACTAACAATTGTGAATTTCTTTGAATAAGGAAAGAAACCAAAAAATCCCCCAAAAAGCTATGTGAAACAGGAGCTAAGTCTTGTTAGACTTGTCTTGTCTGATCGGTGATTTTTGTCATTATGTTGTGTGTGCGTGTGTTATTTCGTTGTCTTCCTTTTGGGTTTCATTTTCAACTCTTTCCAAGAAAATTCTTAATTCTTTTTAATATGTTAGTTGGGAAGCACTGGCTTTCACATTCCTTTTTGCTTTATTTTTGGCAAACACTTTGTCCCTCCACTTTTTAAAAATTTTCATGCTCTGTTAGATTTGCAGTGGTATAGATTACAAGGGTGGCATTATATTCATGTCATTGGATAGCTAGATTTTTTTATTGGTACCAGAACATCCTAGTATTTCATAAGGTTGACTCTGTTGTGTTTTGGTACTTGTAGTCCTTGGAGAACTAGGAGAGCTTACTAGCTTACCAATACTTTTGTATTTTCTCTGCTCAGATTAGTTTGAGTTATGAGGGTTTGATGCATCTTTCTCTACCTTTGTGAGGGCATCTGTTTCTTTATCTTTCTTCTTTTCACTCTGTCATTTCTATAATGTACCCAGCGCCTTTGTTGGATAATCTACCATTCCACTTTCATATGCCCAAACACATTCGTTAACCAAGACATTAAACAGTGCTTGAAGTTTGATTCCATACTATATCCCATTTGATCGGACAAAGGCCAATGGGTCCGACTTAGTCCCTTGTATGTTTGCAATCTTGCTTGCAGAAAGCCCTTTTCGACAATCTGCTTCAGGAATGTGAGGGATTAATCAATAAAACCTGATGTACTTTTTCAGCAGATCATAGGGGAGCCTTGTTTTTGCTAGCCTTTGCAATCAGTCGTCAACTTCAAGGCGAGTTTGAAAGCTTGAGGAGGCCTGCTCTTGATATTGTCCAAACGAAGTAGGGGTCAATATGTGCAATTAGGCAATCCCAAGGAGGGGCGTTTTTTTTTTCAGGACGAAAACGCCCATGGAATTAGGTGGTAATCTTGGACTAATAGGAGTCATAGGATAGGACGATGGACATCCAAAGCAATAGTCTGTTGGACTCCAATTCATGGACTAACTCACGGGACTAAGGATCCCCCGCCATGAACGGTCATCAGCCCTGTAACCTTTGTTTGAGGCTGCCAATACCTAATATTTGTTCAGCCATTTAATATTTGGCATCACCTGCAAAAAAAAAAACAATAGAGATACAAAACAAAGATTTGGCATAACCTATGTTCAGCCATATGTTTGATGCAGCAATTTGCACATGATTAGTTGACCAAAACATTTGTTGGTCAACTGCATTTACTTAGCCACTGTCAGATCCTATTGGGAAGAAATGATGCACATATCACATGAAAGTACTACTTCAGAAAGTCTCCAAATAATGAGAAGGTACATGTGAAATTAGGTAAAAGTAAGCCTAATATTCTGCTGAGCAACTCCATGTTGGCAATCTTTTGTAACATTGACTATGACTGCTAAGGATAGGCTGAGGATAATAATTATTTGGCAGGAAAAATATTGGTGGGTTGCACCGGAGTTTTAGTTGCAAACTGTTCATAGTTACATTGCATGTGATTGATTGCACAGAGTTAGAAGTCTATGCTCAATTGATTTTAGTACGGCCTGTGAGTAGTGGGGGATGTAAGTGCTGAAACTGGAGAACGGAATGTCAACATCAACTGTCGATAGTTCTGTACGGAAAGTCATAAAATCCTGAAAATGTAGAGTGGCAATCCAATTTCATCAAACAAGTCCAAGATATCGAATTACATGAACATGTCCGCAATAAAATTTGTTTAGACATTTTGCTCACTTGAAGAGTGTCATTGTTAATCTCAAGGTATATTTGAGTTGGTAAGGGACCACATCTTAGGAATTGGACGCCTTATGTTCAACTCTTAGGATCTGCTGGTTTTGTGTTTCTCAATTCTCTTTCTAATGATAGATGACAACTTTCACTTTTTCAGGTCAAAGATAATGGTCAAGTGGTAATGAAGCACTCATTAACTGGTCACCAGAAGCCAGTGTTGACTGTTTCATGGAGCTCTGATGATTGTCAGCTTCTGACTTGTGGACTGGAGGAGGTTATCAGACGCTGGGATGTTAGTTCTGGTGAATGTCTTTATGTTTATGAAAGACCAGGTGTTGGTCTTGTATCCTGTGGATGGTTTCCAGATGGTAAGGGGATTGTCTCAGGCATGACAGACAAGAGCATTTGCTTGTGGGATCTGGATGGAAGAGAGCTGGAATGTTGGAAAGGACAGCGAACGGTGAATATATCTGACATGGCGATAACTGATGATGGGAAGAGGATCATTAGCATTTGTAAGGAAACTGCCATCTTATTACTTGACAGGGAAGCAAAATTTGAGAGGCTTATTGAAGAGGAGCAAATAATTACTTCATTTTCATTGTCGAAGGACAACAAGTTCTTATTGGTTACTCTTATAAACCAAGAAATCCATCTTTGGAGCATAGAGGAAGAGGTAAAGCTTGTTTCCAAATATAAAGGTCACAAACGTACTCGATTCGTCATCAGATCTTGTTTTGGTGGATTTGAGCAAGCATTTATTGCCAGCGGGAGTGAGGATTCACAGGTATAGTCCTCTGTGCACTTATATTTGATAAAAGAGGTGGGTGAGGCGGGTGTGCCTATACATTCTTCATGTCTCTTATAAATGTTTCTTGTCTGGTGTTTAGTGCACTTAAATTTAGATGAAGGCCGGCCCATTTATGTACTTTAAATTTTAATTAGTATTTATGTTTTCAGTTCAATTTTAGCTCCGTAAAGGTTTGTTTGTAAGTGGCATGCTTAATATCTCTTGTTTATCCAAGGCTGTTGAGTAAGTTTTTTCAACAGGGTAACCTAGGAATCTCAAAAGAATTTGCTCAACTTGGTTCTACTTTACCTTTTGTAATGCTATTGGAATTCCAGATAGAGCATATGTTAAGGATATGCATCAATATGATGCCTCAAGTTAGGGTTCGGGACGAGCACTCTGACTGGGAGCTCGAATTTAAATGATGCTCGATGGCAGGTGCCTTACATTGTGTCCTCAACCAACTTGATGCTTGTCAATTTAAGACCTTGCTTTCCAGCCATTATACATTCTTGTTGATCCCTTCCCTCCCCCTAAATTTCAAGGTAGACGGCAAGATGAAATTATAATGATGTCTTTTCTTGATGTTCGGGGGACAAGTGACAAACTCCAGCCCGTGAATTCCGTTTGTTTTTAAGTGATGCAGAATCTTAAAAGATTATTTTGAACGTCAATGTGGGAATGGTGTGTGCGATTTTGTATGTATATTTTAGAAATCTCAGTTCATTCATGTGGACTTTTACTGAACTATGAAAGTTCTTGAGAATGACCACCTGTTGGGTTTATTTGATGGAGCATTGCAATACATTTCTAGTTCTTGATCACCTCTAACTTTTTCTGTCAAAAACCTTTTGCAGGTATATATATGGCATAGGGGAACCGGGGAGCTTCTATCAGCATTGCCTGGGCATTCTGGAGCTGTCAACTGTGTCAGCTGGAATCCAATAAACCCCCATATGTTGGCTTCAGCTAGTGATGATCATACTATTCGAATATGGGGTCTCGATGATCTCAAGTCTGTAGCTACTCACAGCAATGGCTTTTTCCACCAGTCCAATGGAAGAATTTGAGGTGATTATTAAAGAGTTGGAAACTGCCTCGAAATCATGATCAATCAAGGTTACATTCTAGCTTTATCTATTTGTATAATTCCCATTTCATTGGCTTTTCTTTTCTGAAAACAGGCGATAACTGTGTCAAATATGTAGCCTACTGTGCCAATAATCCCTTTAACTCGATTGCCATTGTTTTACTTGTAGTGCTGCTTTTCTTTTTTCTGGTCAGACAACTGGTTACAGATTACCATCTAATTGTTCTGTTCTGTTCTTTGCTTGGTTAAATTTCTGATGCTTGGGTAAAACCTGGGTTGGTCATTTGGACATATTTTTTGGGGGGAGTCATTCAATCTGGCATGCCGAGGCCGTCTCTCGGTCATGGCTTGCAACTTTCTGAGCATTTGCTAGTGACCTCCAAAGTGTGTTACTTGATTTTAAATGCTGGGAATAGTAATTTCAGGTTTACTTTAAAATGTTTGGTAGACTTGATTCACCTGAGATTGTTCTCAAGTGTTTTTCTGGTCCGTGTTTATTCTCTACTCGATATTTTGGATGAGGGAATTCTTAAGAGTAGGGAGGAAGCAATTTATATAAGCCTAGTAAAAGCCTTTCGGTGTTTGTGCTTCGTTGAGTTCTATATATATATATATATATATATGTACATATATGTACGTACATATATATACACATATATGTACGTACGTATATATACACATATATATGTACGTACGTATATATACACATATATATGTACGTACGTATATGTATGTATATATATGTACGTATATGTATGTATATATATGTACGTATATGTATGTATATATATGTATCTATACATATATATGTATATATATGTATATATGTGTATATGTATGTATATGTATATGTATATATTTGATAAGCAAAGAAGGTTTTCATACTATTAACAATTATACACAAGAGAAACCTTGCATTAACACATTAGGGAGTATTGTGCACAAAACTAGTACCTAACCTATCATTACACCTCGGCTCTCAATTTTTTGAAAAAAACGACCAAAAAAACCCCAAAGTTGGTAAGAAACCAACAAAGGCACCAAAAAGATGCCCAGCCCAAACAAAAAGAATACAAAAAAACCTTAACCCTAAAAATCAGCCATTAACACAACCAATGCCACCGATGCCCCCTATCTGGCAAGACTGCAACCCACAGCTCTGGCCATCAAAACAAAGCCCTGGTTGCACTACCGTCCAACGCCCAAACCAACCACAAGCCACCGGCTGGGACAAAGCCCAAAACCGCAATGCATGCATGCTCCATCCACCAAAACGATACCGGGCAAATGGACAGACCCACTGGTATAAACCCAGAACAAAAGACGACCAGAGAGTGGATCGCATCATCAAAGCTGTGAGGGTACCCAAAATCGTTATGCGAAGAGCCAGTTGTCCCTAGGAAAACAGACCGGCGGGTATTCAAAGCTCTCGGCCAACTGAGACACCATCTACCGCCGCCACTCCACCTTGCCATTAGGCCCGTTAGGCCCCAAGACCGGTTCTACCCAAGAGAAAGAAATCGACGGGAGAGGACAACGATATAGATGATAGCCTAAGATGGACAGGAAAAAATGGCGACGGAAAAGGAGAACAAGAGAAGCAGACGGTTAGGGAGAGGGGGAAAGGGGAGAAAAAAGAAGAGGGAGAGAGAGAGAGGGAAAAGAGGAGGGGGGGATGCAAGCGGGGCCCCTCCCCCCGACGGAGACTGTGATCGAAAGTTTTTTTGAGAGAGGGGGAGGGGAAAAGTTTAGAGAGAGCCGAGTTCTATTTTTTACAACTCAACAAGTGATCGTTCGAATCAGTTGGAGTATGTTGCATGAATTTATTTTCTATAGTTCCATTTGAAGTTGGGAGGAAGCATCAGGGTTATTATCCTGCTCTACTCATTCTTGCCCCGTTTAATATTGTGACACAGAATTATTGGCTTGATTTACGAATAGTGTTTTTAAGTCCAACAAGCAATAACAGGGGTTCCAGAGACAACTGTTTGTAATTGGCGGGTGTCACAGTCCTGGATCCCATTGGTCCTTTCCTTGTGAGAGGGTTGTGTTGGAATATGTCATCTGTGTACGTGCTCCAAATACCAAACACACATCCGGATGCAAGTTTCTCACAATTGATGGTTTCCACATCTCATGTCCAATTGCACAATAGGGCTCATTTTTTTACGAGAGGTTGAAGATATCTTTGTGCACATAACCGTGTTGTTAATGGCATTGCACGACCTAACTAGTGTTGTTTGACTTCTACTATCTAATCCCCACGAATAGCTGGCTCATAAGAGTCTCAGTTGTTACATTTAGGTAAGATTTTTTCATTGTAGGGCTTCTCCAAAAGTTGTCTGGTAAATACATTGAGGCTCCGTTTGTTTGAGCGTAAAATATTTTTTGGTAAAATGTTTTACCTATTTTTCGGTGTTGGGTTGTGTAAAAAATGAGAAAAGCATTTTACATGTAAACATTTTCCATTAATTGGATGAAAATGATTTACTTTTAAATCTTTCGTAAGTTATTTTCCGAAATGAACTCGTTGTCTTTTACTGCAATTCTCACTGCTCAGTTTACTCGATCGTCAGTCTTGAGCTACGTTCAATTCCGATATTCTCAGATCTCTCCACTGTTTAAACCCCCTTCACTCTCTACACTATTTTGTTGATTTCTAAAAATATTTTTCAAGTGCCAACCAAAAACCGAAAAATAAAAGTTCGAAGTTTGTTTCCTGAAAAAATATTTTACACCGAAACAAACGGAGCCTGAGTTTTTGACATCAACTTCCAAGTTACAGACAAGACAGGGTCACCATCCTATCCATGTGCATCTCCAAGGAGTGTTTTTTCTTGTGTTTATTGTCATTAATTGGCAATCAGCAAGTGTGTCTGTTTAGCCCATATCATTAGGCGATTCCACTGCTGCATATCACCCGCGGACGAACTGCTTGACTTTGGTAAGGATTGATTTCGTCTTCGCTCTCAGCGCCATTATCATGGCTTGACTCCATATATAGTGTAATTATCTTCAGGAAAGGGATGGGAGGTGAAAACCTCTGCTGGACCTGAATGATCGGAGCGATTTGGAAGGTAAAGGTGGCTGGAATCTTCAGAGTTGGTGAGATCTTCTCTCTGTCTGCCATGGTTTCGGTTAAGAGAATAGACAAAAAGAAATCAATGGAAGCACCAGGTTCTGGTAGAATGGGCAAGATTTGGTCACCAAGAGCTTTACTGGTTTGATACCATGAAAAGAAATCAAGATTGGTGTAGAAGACTTTTCACTTCTCTTTACCTTGGTTGCGATTGTATATATTCGAAAGACGATGATATCTCTATGATGATGCTGGTTATTATCACGATGTTCAATATTTATAGAAGCATTATTTTACACGGGACGCCTCAACTGAATGATTTCCTCAATAAAACGCTTCAAATTAAATTAATTGGAATTGACTTCATCATTCTCACATTTTCTCTCTTCTTTTTTTTTTCATTTTTCTTTAATCATAGGTCGGATGTTGGTGGATTAGTAAGTTAAATTATACTGGTATGGAGATATTGAGCCTATTTCGGGGGTGTTTGGGAGGTTCATTATTGCATTTTCAACTTCCCCTTTTTCCATTTTAGTTGTTTGGCTGTCTCCTTTTAAAACTCATTAACAGAAAATACATTCTTCAATTTTACGTTTAGAGGACAGAAGTCAAAAGGAGGCCAGGAGGTCCTTTTTGCATTATGCTGTTTTCCCATTTTATGGTCAATTACCAAAATACCCTAACACTACTCCTGTATTTTCCATTTTTAATCTCACATCTTAGCCACTCCTCACATCTGTGTGCCTCTTCCGACACCAAAGAGAGAGCAATACAGAGAGAGAGAGAGAGAGAGAGAGAGAGAGAGTGAGAGGAGCAGAGGAGAATTAAGCAGAAGGGTCACCACACATCTTGTTGCCGGAAACATTTGTGTGTCGTCGGATCTGATCTACACCACGACCACCATTCCACCTAGCATCGCCACCACCGATCGGCAATCAACCACCCCAAACATTGCCATCGAAAATCAGGATCCACCCAAATTCTAGTGACCAAAACAAACAATTGCATGTCGATGATGACTCAAACTCTTGCTGTACCCTCTCACTAGGATTCTTTAATGACCCAGTTTTATGAATTGGGGGTTTCCGATTTTTGACAAATTGGTCTTTCTTAAACTGTATGTTCTTATGGAGTGGCTTTTGGATTCTAGATGTATAAGATTTTTACCACTGATCTCAAATAGGCAGGCAAACATTCGAGATGGAAAATGTTGAGAGAGAAAGACACAGAGTGGAGGGGTACGGCGGTGCTAAAGGAAAGACAAAGAACAAAGGGTAATCTGGTAAAAAATCATCCAATAATTCATTTCAACATTCATCTACCAAATACTAATACAATTTCAAAATATATTATACACATATCTTCCAAACACTCCTACCATACTCAAAATACATTTTGGCCATAATCCAAAAAGCCAAAAAACTAAAAAGCTGAAAATGAAAAGTCAAAAAGTAGGTTCCCAAACACCCCCTTTATGGGAAGCAGTGATCAATATAACGAAATAATGACAAAGTCAACTCGTATAATGAGTTTACAATTCTCTCCTTTTTTTCAATAACTCAAGTGTCTGGGCGAGTTTACGTACGCCTCAAAGCTCCCAATTCTCTTATGTAAGCAAAAACAAAAACCAAAAAAAATATAATCTCGTCATTAATTTGTAGCCTTTGGCAAATTCCCCGTAGGATTTTTCGGCTTCAAAGATGAGTTTAGATTGGGTATGCCTGCCTTGTCGATCTTTTGTAGAGTTGTTCTTTTCAATTACTCACTGAAATTCTGTACAATAATCTATATATAAATATATTGAGGAATATTTTCATGCTGAATGTTAATGCTACCATTTTCATATGACCTTGTCAAAAATCTTCCATTGCAAAGCATGCTTTCATATGTCAGTTTTTATTTTTATCAAAAATGTCTTCGGCCCCGTTTTTCAAATTAACGAATAAAGTAGTTGTCATCGCTGATATCGCTGAGAAGGTTACTGAGAAGCATATTCTAATATAACGACTCGACTTTAAAAAAAAAAAAAGGACAAATGAAATCTAACGGAGGGAGTCTTTTCATATGTGATCAGTTTTATGTTTTGTAAACTATCCCCATTGTTGTATAAATGCCTCCATCATCTACAGTACCTCAGCAGCTAGAGAAACAGAAAAGTACGAGCTGGGAACGATGACCTTCACGGCGAGGAACTATTTCCGTTCTTTTTTGGTGGTGTGCTTGGCAATGGCGAATGCGTTTGTCGCCGCACAAGAGGAGGAGGAGGAGGAGGAGGATGGCGGCGGCGGCGGTGGAGATGTCAAGGGAACGATGTTCTTGGTTGTTATAGTCCTTATCGCCGTAGTCATATTCATGCCGACTCAGAGGGAGCAGCGCCCTGTCTACGCATACCGTTGCCCTTGACAGAGATTCATCTCTCCAAAAAACTCCTGTTTTCCAATTGAGAATAAATTATTTACACCGACGGTTTCAATATTTGTTTCCTTCAAATCGATTGCATTGCGACACGTGTCAAAACAGTGATTCCAATTAATAAAACATGGCGACGTGGCACAATGCAATTGATTTGGAGGAAATAAATATTTACACTGGCGGTATAAAGATTTTATTCTCTTTCCAATTTCCTGTTGTTTCTTTTTCTTCGCTTTTTTTTTTTTTGGTTCAACGGTCAAGGGTATCTGGCTAGCTACGTACGTACATACCTCGACTAATCTTCTCTACGGTCTAGTCAAAGGGATGCCATCCACACCAGCCGAGATTAGAGAATTCACAAGAAATTATTTTCTTGTAGTCTGACCCATGATCAAATTCGGATCAATTGTGTGGAGTTGTTTTCTTTCACATGGGCTTTCCCTCATTGAAAATCTGTAGTAACATGGGAACAGAGAGGGTACCCAATTCTTCTTCTTTTTCCCCTTTTTTTTTTTTTATAATAATTGAGGATGTTCAAATTAGCTTACGTGTTGCCAGAGAGGTACCCAGTTCATGTATTTACAGAAACAACATCATCTCTTCCGGTTTTCCTTCTTCCAACTTTTTCTTTTTCGTTTGTAAAAATTGTTACATGTCGATTGAATTTTTATCGCCGTTTTATTTTGTGTTACTGATTTTAACTTGGGGGGAAAGTCATATGAAGAATGAAGTTAGGTGACCAATATCTTACCTCGTTACGATGGAATCAAATTGGTGACATACCACTAGCTAGCGCTGCTAACGAGCCGAATCGAGTAGAATTTTAAGATGTTTAACTGCATTCGTTAATACTGTGCTTAGATGAATTTTTGAAAAAAATAATTTTCGTGTGAAGTATTTTCCAGTACATTTATGTTGACTCAAACATGCGATTCTAAACATTCATTTTGGTTAGCACTTGTCCATCATGTCATTTTCATCACCATTCATCCTCATTGTCAGTGACACCATCCTCTCTTATATAATCAGGTTAATTTGATTATGTCACAAATAAAACTTAATAATTAATTTGATTATATCACAAATCTTTTAAGAATACCCGATGAAACCAATTGCCTCTGCGATGGAAGCTCCCCAATTATCTTCTTCCGTCACATAGACTAAATTATCAGTAATTTTCAAAGGGAAGTGATAATGTCAAAATTATTTTTGTTGGTGCTAAAATTTCAATGCACAAAAGTTTTGTACATTGTACATGATATAAGTCTTTTGTATACTAGGGCTTCATTAGTTTAGACGTAAAATATTTTCCAGTAAAATATTTTACAGATTTTCCGGTGTTTGGTTGTGTAAAAAATAAGGAAAACATTTTCCATCAATTGGATGAAAATGATTTATCCTTTAATCTTCCGTAAGTTATTTTCCGAAATGAACCCGTTGCCTTTTACTGCAATTCTCACTGCTCAGTTTTCTCGATTGTCAATTCTAACTCACGCTCAATTCCAATAATCTCAAATCTCTGCACCGTTTAAGCTCCCCATCTCTCTCTCTACACTGATTTGTTGATTTTTAAAAATATTTTCAAGTGCCAACCAAACACCGAAAAATAAAAATTTGAAGTTTGTTTTTTCAAAAAACATTTTACACGGAAAATATTTTACACTGTAAAATATTTTACATCGTAATAAATGGAGCCTAGAGTTTATTTGGCACCAACAAAAACAGTTTTGGTATTATCACTACTGAAAAACAATGTCCTAAAATAATTTTTCATTATTTTTGAACTGTTCAATAGATCAATCAAATAAGATCCATACAGCCCAAAAATTATTGGGGAATTACTTTACATAGTTTCGTAGGAGACTAACTTTGTGGAAAGCAGAGTCAGTATAACGAAATAATGACAAAGTCAACTCGAATAAGGAGTTTACAATTCTCTTCTTTTTTCCGATAACTTAGGTATCTGGGTGAGCTTACGCACACCTCAAAGCTCCCAATTCTCTTATGTAAGCAAAAATAATAATAATAATAATAGTAAAAAATTAATCTCGTCATTTGTAGCCTTTGGCAAATTCCCTGTAGGATTTTTCTTTCGGCTTCAAAGATGTGTTTAGATTGGGTATGCCTGCCTTGTCTTTTGTAGAGTTGTTCTTTT
>BPLS01000594.1:0-10830 GCA_019656275.1 Rhododendron kiyosumense
GACCGATAGGCGAAGAGACATTCCCGATGGAGCAAATGTCTCTCCAAATATTCGATATCTGACCAGAGACTGGGAGTTGGGGGAACCAACATCCCGGGGGCAGATTATACTTCCCTCGGATAACCTTCACCCAGAGTGAATCCTTGTCATTACTGAACCTCCACCACCACTTTGCAAGTAAAGCCAAATTTTGAATATTCAGATTCTTCACCCCCAAACCCCCGTGCTCTTTCTTTTTGGTGATCACATCCCATTTTACCAAGTGCAGTTTCCACTTTTCAACCGAATCACCCCAGAAGAATTGCCTTTGCAATTTCTCAATTGACTGTACTACAGCCACATGCATCTTAAAAATAGACATGAAATAAATAGGGAGATGACCAAAATTAGAATTTAATAGAGTAAGACGTCCTCCCGTAGAATTAAACCTCCTGCTCCAAACATTCAACTTTTTACTCATCCTATCCAAAACAGGTTCCCATGTTTTAATCCTTTTCGGATTAGCTCCAAGAGGCAATCCTAAATATTTTATTGGCAATGACTCGATTTTACACCCCATCACGTGTGCAAGATCTTTCACATCCTGATTAGAAATCTTAACACCACACACAGAACTTTTGGAAAAATTAATCTTTAAGCCTGACATAAGTTGGAAGCATCTTAGAACCCTTTTTATATTAACCAACTCCTCTCGATCGTTGTTGCAAAAGAGAATCGTGTCATCCGCAAATTGTAAGTGAGATAGGATAACACCATTAGACCCAATCTGAGTTCCTTTGATGATGTTTAAAGTTCTGGCCCTTTCCAACAAGATATTTAACGCTTCAACCACGATATTAAAAAGAAAAGGAGATAAAGGATCCCCTTGCCTAATCCCCTTTTGAGTCTGAAACTCCTTAGTAGCAGAACCATTAACGAGAACAGACATAGATACAGTAGACACACACTCTTTAATCCATCCACACCATTTTTCCCCGAAACCCAATTTCATATGCAAATCCAATAGAAAATCCCAATTAACACAATCGTAAGCTCTTTCAAAATCTATTTTAAGAATGAGGCCCCCCCGAGTACTCTTTTTCCAGCTATGAATTACCTCATTAGCTATTAGAACTCCATCCAAGATCTGTTTCCCCCCAATAAAAGCAGCTTGAGACTCACCAATTATATATAGAGGAAAGGTGTACTTTAAGCCTATTTGCCAACACTTTTAAAAGCACTTTGTAGACCCATCCCACCATACTAATCGGTCTAAATTCTTTAAACGAATTAGGGCAATCCACTTTTGGAATCAAAGAAACAAAAGTAGAATTGATACCTTTAGTGAGCTTTCCGTTGGCATGAAATTCAGAAAAAAACTGAATTAACAAAGGCTTCATGAAATCCCATCCTTTCTTAACAAAAGAGAAGTTAAAACCATCGGGTCCGGGAGCTTTGAGACTGCTACACTCTTTCAGAGCCGAGAGTATTTCTCCTTCTTCAAATTGCTTCTCTAGATTAGAAGATATCACTGGACTGAGTTTTCTGATAAATACCCCTCCCAATACAGGTCTGGACCGAAGTTCCTCCTTGAAATTGGTTCTGAAATATTCCACAGCAGCTTCTTTAATCTCTTTGGGATTTTCCACCACTCTTCCATTAGCCTTAATCGAACCCACCATATTCCTCCGATAGCGGTTATTAGCCATCACTTGAAAGTACCTCGTGTTTTTATCCCCCAATTTTAACCAGCTAATCCGGGATTTCTGCCTCCACATGGATTCAGTCAAGCGGTAAAGTCTCCAAAATTCTGTTTTGGCTTTGCATCTAGCAGCCTTTTCAAACTCGGTAAGTTGTCTCTCTTCCGCTGTAACCTCAAATTGGTGGAGCTCAGCTTCAGTGTGCTGCAAAGCATGATTTACATCACCAAAAACTTCCTTATTCCACACTCTAAGCTTATCTTTAACAGCTTTCAGCTTTTGCAAAATCTTGAATCCGGCCCATCCAAACACCTGGACTTCATTCCACGTATCCTTGGCTAACTTCATACAGCTTGGATTCGACAACCAAATGTCCATAAATTTGAACGGCTTAGGACCCCAATCTCTACTATCATCGAGTAGTACAATAGGACAATGGTCTGAAATTGGTCTTGGCAAACCCCATTGAAGCACTTTGAATTTTTCCAGCCACTGGATAGATACTAGAAATCTATCTAAGCGACTATGAACGGCACAATCCCTCTGCTTCTCTCTCAAGCATTTGAAAATACTCCTGAGCTTCGATTTCAATCATAGAGCGCAAAATCACATCGTCACTGGGGCGGAAATTTTACTATTAGCTAGTGAAACTTATTTTTAAAATATTGTTGCCGGCACTACTTATATCTACAAAGGGGGCACATTAATTAGAATTTAACTGAGTTTATAGATATATGTTTGATTTTTTTCATTAGTACAGTACTTTTTTTTTTTTGGAAAGATTAGTACAGTACTTGAGTTCTCTAAGTTTTCATATTTTGAAAGTGTTACATGATAATCTCATTGATCAACATGCAACTCCTTCAATAACAGGGCACTCAACTCTATGGATATCACCAAACTGTCAACCAACTATTGATCACTTATTTAATTCAGCTATCGATTCTTCAATATTCATAGTTGGAAACACCGTCCCAACTGTAGTAATTGCAACTGGTAAAATTAATGTCAAAATCACAAGAGGATAGAGCTTCTCTCTTCTGATCTCTACCGTGTTTTTTTTCTAGAAACAAACGGAAAATTGAGATCAGCCTCTGGCGATGTGAAGCTAACCAAGCACTAGCAATGTCAAAATTTGTTTGAATGTCAAGTTTTTGGTTCTGCCTCTGGATCGTAATGTGTGGGATTAAATTGGGTCACTCCTAAATTGTGAAATGCTAAACTCACTCACACACCTAAAAAAGAAAAAGGAATTGAGTAGGGCACTCGATAGAGTGGCTTATTGAACGAAAATTTACGGAACACAAAAGAAATTTTGCATATTCACTAGGCAAAATTTAAATCACTCGCATTTATATTCACTAGGCAAAATCTAAATCACTCGCATTAATTTGTTTTGTTTGTTGTTCATTGGAGATGCTCCTGTATACTTTTTCTACTCGTAGATGAGTAGGGATATATAGGGCTAATAAAGCCGACTTTTTTTTATACTTTATCTTGAATATTTTCAAAAATATCTGGGTAAAAGTAAAACCATATTACTTTTCTGATTTTTCAAATCGAGACAAATCAATAATCCACCAAATTTTGTCGCAAAACAAACAAACGCGTTTTCGTTTTTTGAATAAAGATAAAATTTAAAAAGCCCAAAAAAAAACTCCTTAGAGGAAAGATGTGACGAGATCGGGGATCTTTTTTAGGGCCCGTACTGGGTCTGGCCCACCTAATTATCGTTTTAGTGGCCCGGCCCACGCTTATGTTGAATAAACAGCCCACATGGATTCAGGGCAAATTACGAAAAGGTTACTTTTGTAATTCCGTCAGTTTATATAGTCCTCATTTCCAAAACCCTAAATCGTTAGCCGCAGCAGCAAACCATCTTCTCTCTCACTCGTCTCCGCTCTGCTCCGCTCCGTCTCAAGGTGCGATTTCATTTTGCTAAAACTTCCCTGCCCTAATAATACGTACAAATACGTGTGTATTCCTCAGTTTGTAACGTATAGAGGCGTAGCTTCTTAAGATTTTGGGCGACACTTTACGGTTTTTTTGATTTTCATTTGACTGCTGTACTTCAGGTAGGGTTTTGTTGCAGTGCTCATCAATGGCACCTAAAGGTATGTTATTCCCATTCCACAACAGCTGACCTTTTCTGGGTTTTATTTTTTTGCATAAAAATGTAAGTGGATTTTCGTAGTTTGGGTGTCTGCAGGGTAAGCCTGGGATTTGGTTCGTTTGGGTGTTTGTTAATTTGTGTGTTGGTTAATTTGGTTATGCAACCACTCACATGGAAGCGTGTGAGATTATATTTAGGTGAAGGAAAGGATTCTTTTAGTTCCTCGTGCAATGCTTTGGTGAACTTTCTAGATTTTGGACTTTTGGTTGTTCGATGATGGACGCAGGATTTCGTCTCCGGGTGGGCGAAGATTAGTTTTTTTTGTCACGTGTGAAAGACGGTATCAATTTAGAACGTATATTGCAAAATAGTGTCAGATAAATGATCGCACATATTTTTGTTGATGCATACAATCTTGTGCGGTCATATCCATTTCAAAACGTAAAATACTGAATTTAGTGTTTCAATTTTTTTTTATAGATGCATACTAGCTTAGGAAGACAATTATGGAATTGGTTAAAAAAATCTTTGATGGAATCTTTGATGGATGGGTGTTAGATTTTCTTAGAACACGTTGAGTGGGTGAATCTATATAATTTGGCCAATTTTGTTTTCATGATTTTTCTTGTCATTGTGTCATTTAAGAGTATTTGTACAAGAATCTTTGAATCTCTGCCAGCATCTGTCCTACTCTGGCCAGCTGAGTGGGAAAGAAAACAGGAAACCAACTTGCACTTCTTTGTGAGCACTAGTTTAAGGGCTAAAGTGGCCAGACAAGAAGATGGACTAACCCGTGGAGAGGGAAGGCCATCTGCATTTTTCCTCCTAACCACAATCCTGGGATATTTTCCCCGTTCAGTTCTGTGAATGCGTTTACCATCTTGTTTTACCCACTTGCTTGGAACCTTTCCTTGTTCTCTAAATTTTGGCTTGTACACTTTTCCTTAGTAGTGATATGGGAAGATGAGCGTTCCATTTCCCCAAAATTCTTCTGCTAGGAAGTCCTTGGTTCAATCTGGAGCCTATGCTTTAAGAAAGATGAAAGAGTTTTCCATTTTTATTGCTTGATTGGGTTGAAACTTTATGGTTAGACAGATCAGCAAACTAAAATGTGACAGTATGGTTACCATTCTCTTGTTCTCTTATGACATTATGTTTCCTCCACTACAGCTGATGTTACGAAAAAGGCTGATCCAAAGGCACAGGCCTTGAAGGCTGCCAAGGCTGTGAAATCAGCTTCTACAACATTCAAGAAGAAAGCTAAGAAGATCCGAACCTCAGTTACGTTTCACAGGCCGAAGACATTGAAGAAGGACAGGAATCCCAAGTATCCACGCATTAGTGCACCTGGAAGAAACAAATTGGACCAGTATCAGATCCTGAAATATCCATTGACTACCGAGTCTGCAATGAAGAAGATTGAGGATAACAATACCCTGGTTTTCATTGTCGACATTCGTGCTGACAAGAAAAAGATAAAGGCTGCAGTGAAGAAGATGTATGACATTCAGACCAAGAAAGTGAACACCTTGATCAGGTAGCTATTGTTTTAACGCACTTAAATGATCTGACGGAAAAGATTTCTTCTCTTTTAATGGGTGAATATAGGGACACTTTATGTACTCCGCTGGATTATATACAAAAGAACAAGTAGAAAAGATGTTCAAGTTTGATTGATCGTAGGATTCTGCCATACAATGTTGGGTTTTCATATGATGTATTAGAACCGTCAGATTCATCTTATGCCCATACTTAGGGATGCGGACAACGACGATCTTTTTAATCTCTTAGGAATCCATTTTTTCCTAGAGTAAATGTATGTTTACGAGGTTCTTCAGGGATTTCATGTGATAGTATCAGACGTTCACACATTTATTTAACACACTCAAATTACTAGCTTGATGGGTGAATGTCCACTACACGTCGAATGCATGCCCCATACATTGTCCACGTTTTGAGTGTTCGACATAGATACTCTCTATATTTGAAACGATCCCGCAACTGCTTTCTGAGGAAGGGCTATTTTGTTGTCGGATGTTTTTCAATCAGGATTAACAACAAAGAACATTATAGGTGCTCTGGTTATCATTTTTTTTTAATTAAGAATTCATTTTGTCTCCTTAATTTGTTAAAGTACATTTGTTCCTTGTAATGCCTTAAGTAGACCGAAACTAAAATCTCGCAATCTTGTGATGCAGGCCTGATGGAACTAAGAAGGCGTATGTTCGGTTGACTCCAGACTATGATGCCTTGGATGTGGCAAACAAGATTGGGATTATCTAAAGATCGATTTCCTATTTTCCGTTTAGATTGAGCAAAGTCGTTTCATTGGTACTGTGACAATTTTGTTAGTTGTATTGGTCTTGAATTGCAATGCAATTTTTCAGTCTGGCAATGTTGACGTTTTCTACTTTGACAATGAGATTGTTTCTGAAGTCCCTTAAATTGCCATTGTTAAAGGTTTTTTGATGTATTGCTTTTATCCTTGGTCTTTTTTTCGGGCGTAAACCTTTATTTCGATAGTTCAATGGGCAAGAAGACGCTGATTTTGCATGAACAGAAGGGTGCTTCCTTGTTGGATGGATTTGGGTTAGTGCCTAACAAAACTTTCATGCACACCAGACCTTTGCTAATTGCAGTTGTCCATGGAACGTGTGGGACTGCTGTGTCCCAAATATGGCTCCTTCTGAGGCGCAACAAAGTGATCCGAATCCATTCATATTGTTTGGTACTTGGAGCTTTAGTAGTGAATGCAAAAAATTACTCCGTCCCGTCTTGTTGTTCTTGATGTCCGATCACTGTAATTTTTTGAACAGTTCAAATTACCTTTTTTTGGTTTTGGTCTGAAATGGTTCCTGTACGAACTTGTGAAAGCGTGACATGGACAAGCATTTCTGTTTAGTCAATTAACATATGAGGATTAGCACAATCGGGTAAAATAATGGAATCTGAGAAGAGTCTCTCTCCCTCTCTATTGGGCTTTAATTTGCAGCCACTAATCAATCCACTTTAAAACTAACTTTTTTAACTTATCTTGATTCGGGTCCGGCTTCTCTCCAATCCTTATGGAATTGAAAGATCCTCCGATTCTACATCCAAATGTTAGGATTAATCAACTAACTAAAAACTATTTTCCCAGCCGTAATGCCTCTGTTTTTGGTTAGCTTTGTGGTTGGATTCTTGTGATTAAAAAAAAAATCTTGAAAAAGAAAATAATTTGGCGCTGACTAAATAATTGTAATTATTACGTATCAAAAGAGATTCAGAGGGACAACATTGCTGCCAGTGTGGTAAAATTTTGAGTTTTTATGCACATTTTCTGCATGAGCTTTTCTTGTTTTTTTTTTGCTCGGCATGAGCTTTTTCTTGTTACCAAGCCTTTGTTTTTCATTTTGGTTATGTTTGTATCCTGAATATGCATAACACGGCAAAATTATAGTAACACAAAATAAACGGACAATGCTTCTTCATTTAATTCCCTTTATTTTCTTAATTTTTAAAACTTCAATCGCTACCTTTATATCTCTCTATCATATGGGATTGTACAAGTTAATGGTTACGATTAGCGCAAAAACAAATTCTATCATTAGCATGAAATTCATGTTATCAAAGAGCCTGAATATTTTCATCAAAGCATTCAAATTCGAGTTGATTTTCAACGATTTTACAGCCAATTTAACAATTTTTGAAATTTTTACTGACGGTAACATGCACCCAATCAACATTATTATCTTGAGTGGGATATTTCAATCAACTTTACAAGTCCAACAGCCACTATTTAACAACACTTGGTGCAATGAGTCACTACTCACGAGCTATAATTTTTATCGAAAACTTAGGTGTCTGACTAACTTATGCGTATCTCAACTAATTCTAAGGGACCAATATATGATCGATATTTTATAACTTATAGTACTATATAGGTATAGAAGTTTTTTAAATTCCGCAATAATCCCTATATATATACAAATGGAACAAATTATGCACAAAAATGGGAGGGATGTGGTCCTTCTTATCATGTTACCCAAAAAAAAGCAATCACAAATGTTAACGTTACGTCGATGAGTTTTAATCTTTCAGAAGAACGGCTTAATTAAGTTTATCTTTGAGATTTTGTATTTTTAAAATCTTATTGGATTCCACCTCTAGTTAGCCAATACAACACATGTAGTGACTGGTTATAATTAAGATGACTTGTTATTTGAAAAAGTGACATTGTAGTACACCAAATAATGAAGTTTTGAAAGAATAAAAAAAACTAACTATTTCGAATATGCTTGGAAAAAGGGAGAGAATTTGTTCCATCTTTGAATAACCCAAAATCTTTTTGTTTTTTTTTTAACGAAGGAACAGCCCTACAGTCATGCCACTAATGGACCCAACTGCGCAACCCAAATCTCCGGAAGAGCTAACGCGGCCATACCAGTCACAGCCTCCCACTTACTTCAGGGTACTCAAATCGAACCACTGGGGCAATCCCTCCCTGTGTCCCAATATCTATTTTGTTTTCAAAGAAACAAATCCATCAAATCACATAATGGAGTCCCTTAGACTTGTACTAAAGGAGTACTAACTAGTATTATAGTAGGAGTATCACTTTACTATTACTGTTTTTTCTCTCTCCTTATCTGTAGCCCTGTAATGCAACATGATATTGCACATAATAAGCACTTAATTCATTCTAGAGAGAGATGAAGAATAGTTATATGTCAAGGGAGTCCTCAACGGAGATTTATAACAAAGTGAAGCCATATCTGGCTGTAATTTTCTTGCAATTTGGCTATGCCGGTATGGGTATT
This sequence comes from Rhododendron kiyosumense, assembly GCA_019656275.1. Classification (NCBI taxonomy): domain Eukaryota; kingdom Viridiplantae; phylum Streptophyta; class Magnoliopsida; order Ericales; family Ericaceae; genus Rhododendron; species Rhododendron kiyosumense. Next base: position 8,592 of record BPLS01000594.1, read on the forward strand.
ATTGCCAAGCTTGGTCTAAACCATGGCATGAGCCATTACACCTTCGCCGTCTACCGGAATGTCGTCGCCACCTTCGTCTTTGCTCCTTTTGCTCTCGTCTTGGAAAGGTCTGTTTTCTATTCCTCTCTGACTCTCCCACTTCTATGAAGTTTGAAACCAAGAGTTCGACTTGTCTCCGGTTTGCTTGTGAACTGGAACCAAAGAGTATGAGCCTCGAAATTTTGGTGGCAAATTGCATTGATAGATGTGTCCATTTTCCACGTATTAGCCCCGGACCAGGTCCCCATCCAGTCCACTATTCTCAGTGTCCTGTCTGCGAGGCCTATGACATGAACGGTTTACATCACCATTATGGGCCTGGAAAAGGTCCAGCACGGCCAACACTGGACCAAACTCAGTGAAAGCTATACACGTAATTCTGTCCAATTCATACAACAGCCATGCAAACTCATGAAACAAGTAATACTAATCCTAAGATTAAACATGCAGGAAAGTGAGACCAAGGATGACTCTCTGTATCTTCGTCAAGATAATGCTACTGGGCTTGTTGGAGTAACTATGTCTTGTCACTCGAATACGAATCGTTTCTCTGTCATTCTGTTAGTGTTTAAATTTATATGTGAATCGAATTAGTATTTAAGATTTTTTCTGTGTCTTAATTGATGTACAGGCCTGTCTTAGACCAGAACTTGTACTATAATGGGATGAAGTACGCAACGGCTACTTTTTCGGCAGCCATGTTGAATGTTCTTCTTGCCCTAACGTTTGTGATGGCTTGGATTTTTAGGTAACTTCATAAACCATTCCTATTATTGAGAAAGAAAATAAAACCATCCCCGGGTCCTATATGGGCTTGTTTTGTTCATCCTGCTTTTTTTTGTTGCTTAAAAACAAGAAATCTAGTGCAGGAAAATGTGTTTGTTTGGCAGCCTCGCGGGAGTGCTTATTGGTTTTTGATGCAGAACAAATTTCCTCTTCCAGTAATATGCAAGTGATTTTATACTGATGAGGAAAACTTGATAGTTTTTCAAGGCGAACTTGGACAACAAGCTATATAGAGCTCAACTAATGAAGCTCCTTAATTTACAACTCTGCAGTCTGCATACGCGCGTGTACTCAAAAGCTTAGGCATGTCGTATGATTATCGGGTCATGATGCGGGTAAAGAAGGGACTAAAAGAGCGGTTTAAACTTACAGTCACGTAATATTTGCAGGCTTGAGAAGGTAAATCTAAGAAGATTGCATAGCCAGGCAAAGGTGATGGGGACATTGGTGACAGTTGGGGGAGCCATGGTCATGACCTTAGTGAAGGGAGCCCTAATTGATTTGCCATGGACCAAAGGGGAAGGCCATGGATCACATGATCAAGCCGCCATTGCTTCTGCAACTGATCAGCAAGACCCCACCAAGGGTGCCCTCATGATGGGATCTGGCTGCTTTTGCTGGGCTGCTTTCTACATCCTACAAGTAAATTAAAACAACTTCCCTGTCATCCGAATGCCCTCTCTCAGTCTCTCTCACCGGTTGAAAATCCACCCATCCCGTGAAAAAAAACCTTTGTCCACTTGCTCCAATGCACGTTCAGTTCCACGATACTGTGAAATATTGGAAAACACGAATCTCGATGTAAAAACAAAATGGTGTGGAAGCTTCTAAACGCACACTATTTTGGTCTCATTACTACATCCCCCCTATCTCGAATACATCTAACTCCAGCCCTCACATTGAAGTAGTAAAAAAAAAAATTTGGTTTTGATATTGTAGGCATTCACATTGAAGTCATACCCAGCAGCGCTCTCACTCACTGCTCTCATATGCCTGCTGGGTTTGATGCAAGGGACTATGCTGACCTTCATTCTGGAAAAGGGAAACACATCCATCTGGGCCTTGAACTGGGATACCAAACTCCTGGCTGCAATTTATGGTGTAAGATATTCCTAATCCGGCCACTTGTATTTGAACTAAATGGTACTCCTTACAAATTTTAGCATTTGAACTGATAAGAGATGATGTTTGGATGCAGGGGATAATCTGCTCCGGCGTAAGCTATTACATTTCCGGAGTACTTATGAAGGAGAGAGGACCTGTTTTTGTGTCTGCATTCAACCCTTTAACCATGGTTATTGTTGCCATCTTGAGCTCTTTTATTTTGGCCGAGCAGATTTTCGTGGGAAGGTACGTACAAATGAATCTCCTCTCTCTCTCTCTCTCTCTCTCTCTCTCTCTCTCTCTCTCTCTC
>BPLS01000594.1:11230-117568 GCA_019656275.1 Rhododendron kiyosumense
AGTTGTTCATTTGTCAGGAAAAAGAAACTTTCGGGAAAATTTTGTGAGTGTTCACTCATTTTCCTTTTCCCGCGATGCAAAATCCTGTGTTTTTTGCAGGATCACTTTTGCAGGAAAGTAATTCCTGCAGGAAAACTAAATTGGTAAGTCCTAAAATTTTCCTGCCAACTGAACACTAGGAAAATTATGGGAAAATTGATTTTCCTATCTTTTCCTGTACTTTCCTGGCAACTGAACGGAGCCTAAGTGTGACTCGATTACTTTTGTTGTCCATTACTTCCCAATGCACATATATTGGTAGGTTGCAAGATGAGAAAAAGTTATTTCTGCTATAAAAAGTTTTTTTTTTTTTATCGGAAAAAAAACTCGACAAAGGATACATCGAGCATACACCAAAGGGCAATTTATGAGCGCAAAAGCCCAACCACTGGAGGGCAAGACGCCCAAACACCTAGAATATACAGTACAGTACAAACAAACAAGGCCTAAAAAGCCAGATCTGAATATTAAAGCTCTTAAACAACTTGTAAAACCTAGCCTAGCTTAACCCAAGAATACTCAAAATCTAGTCCTAGTCATCTGGAAATCTTCAACCTCCGCTACCACCGAACCTTCGACAGCCACCCAGTATGCAGAAACCGCCAACAAACCTGAAACCGCCGCCACTAGTCCCACCACGCTATAAAAAGTTTTTTTTAATCGGCTAAAAAAACTATTTAAACTCAACAAATGGTGCATCAAGTGTCCAATCTTTGATTAGACGGAACACGAAAAGGACAAGAGCCCACCCCGGGGGGGGGGGGGGGGGGCGCAAGACGCTCAAACACCTAAAGGCGTTTGAATATACAACACAACATAAACAAACAAGGCCTAAAAATTTAGATCTGAACATTAAAGCTTTAAAACAACTTGTAAAACCTAACCCACGAAAGTGGGCTAAGCCCAACCCAAGAATACCCAAAACCTAGCCCTAGTCATGTGCAAATCTTCAACCACCTTGCCACCACCGAACATTCGACAGCCACCCACTAAGCAGAAGACCATCGACAGACCCGAAACCGACGCCACCAGTCCCACCACACCACCGACGGCCACCCACTCGTAAACAGAATACTTTCTATAAAAAGTATTGTTTTTTTTAGGGCAAATTTCACTCAGACCCCCTGAGGTATATGACAATGACAGAAAGTACCCCTCAGTTTTAAAAAATGACAGAAACCTCCCTTACTTTACAGTTTGGGTTTCATTCCGTTAGTTTCCGTTAGTTCCGTTAGTTAAATGGACGGAAAATGTACGAAAATGTACGGAAAATGTACGGAAATGTACGGAAAATGAAATCTTCAATTTTATTTAGTTCTACACCTATCTTAGGGCTCTCATTAAAAGTTCTAGAGTTGAAAATTAATTATGATCATTTAGGATAAAATAGTTAAAAAAATAAAATCTCCGCACCGATTCAAACGGATTAAAATTTGGAGCATTTAAAAATTTTGCTTTTCACTTGATTTTAGAGCTTTCAATGAAGAGCAAATATTTAAGTGCTCCAATTTTCAATCTATTTGAATCGGCCCAAAGATCTTATTTTTTTTATTATTTTATCTTAAAGTGCAATAATTAATTTTTGGTTTTAATATTTTCAATGAGCGCCCTAAGATAGCCGTAAAACTAAACGAAGAGGAGATACTTAAGTGCTCAAATTTTCAATCCGTTTGAATTGGTGCGAAAATCGTATTTTTCTGATTATTTTATCCTAAAAGGTCATAATTAATTTTTCGCTTTAAGATTTTCAATGAGAGCTTTAAGAAAACCATAGAACCAAATGAAGAGCAGATACTTAAGTGCTCCAATTTTTAATCCGTTTGAATCGGTGCGAAGATTTTATTTTTTTAACTATTTTATCCTAAATGATCATAATTAATTTTTAACTCTAGGACTTTTAATGAGAGCCCTAAGATAGGTGTAGAACTAAATAAAATTGAAGATTTCATTTTCCGTACATTTCCGTACATTTTCCGTCCATTTAACTAACGGAACTAACGGAAACTAACGGAATGAAACCCAAACTGTAAAATAAGGGAGGTTTCTGTCATTTTTGAAAACTGAGGGGTACTTTCTGTCATTGTCATATACCTCAGGGGGTCTGAGTGAAATTTGCCCTTTTTTTTATTGGCTAAAAAAATTATTAAAACTCAACAAAGGGTACATCGAACGTCCCATCTTTAATTAGACAGAACACCAAAAGAACAAAAACCCAACCACCGGGGGTCAAGACGCCCAAACACCTAGTAGAATATACAGTACAGGAAAAACAAACAAGGCCTAAAAAGTTAGATCTGAACATTAAAACTCTAAAACAACTTGTAAAACCTAACCCACGAAAGTGGGCTAGGCCCAACCCAAGAATACCCAAAACCTAGCCCTAGTCATCTGCAAATCTTCAACCACCGCCACCACCAAACCTTCGACAGCCACCCACTAAGCAGAACACCACCGACAGACCCGAAGCCGATGCCACCAATCCCACCACCCCACCGACGGCCACCCACTCGTAAACAGGATACTTTCTATAGAAATGCATGCAAGTAGGGACCAACTTATCAATCATTAACAGAGTTCAATATGCTTCATTGAATTCTGGGGACAATTTTTCATGTGGACGACAAGTATGGTTTTTAAAAAAGCAATTTACCGCGCCTCGAAGCCTAAGTACTTGTTGATTTTCCTGCTGTTTTTGACTAATTTCAAAAACTTTTTTGTTTTTTTTGGGAATGAATCTAGCAAGTTAAAAAGTTCTGATTCTTGTGAGGCAAGCACAATCTTTGCTTGGAGTCTGATATTGTGCTCTTCTGATGCAGAACTCCATTGCCAATCACTCCAATTATTAAGTGGAGTACTAATTTTATACACAATAAACACTGAAAAAGTCATAGAAGTGAGAGAAAATGAATACAAGTACACACTAAAGACCGAAAAAATACATAAAAAGTGAGAAAATGGATGTCCTCGTCATAGCGCAAGGGAAATTGTATTTCTCCACCACCTCAGATCACATGTACCCAAAAGTGTCTGTACCTCTATTCTCATGCAATGTCACCCGCAAGATTGCACAAACAACTTTTCCCAAGAAAATAATATTGTGCAATCCTACAGTTGAAACTTGAAAGTGACATAGAACAGAGATATGGACATTTTTTTCGATACAGAAAATTTGATCTCGTATTTCTCTTTTGTTGCTTTGTAGTTAGTACAGTTTTTGTTTTTCAACTTTTTTCCCCAATTTTTGGGCCTCTGTGAAGAATAAATGCTACTCCAATTAACGTGAAAATTTAGTGACGTGCCAATAGTCAGTACATATAATAGGAAGAAAACCCAGAAACAATAAGTATTAAGGATCCCTATAGTTATCAAAAAGTGATTAATGTTACATGAAAGTCACTTATATAGATTCATTATAAAAATGCCTCTCCTATTTAAAAAAAAAATTTACTTTTTTATTCACCGAGTGCGACCCTGACTCGCACGTGGAGACCAACAGAAGATATCCATAAGCACAATTGATAGGGCAATCGACAGAGAGTATCTTCTCCAAAACCTCTAAAAGAAAACCTAGCTCAATGAGTAAGTCCAAGTTCAAGCACTGCCAAGGCGGAACAAACTCTAATATTCTCCGAGGCCTTGATGGACATTATACCACGTATGTACTACAGTACTAGCCTAGTCCCTACCGGTTGCATTCATCACAGAAAACCAACTAAGATGACCAACATAAACTCGGTGAGGTCTATGAGATGAACAATTTCAATCGAAGTTATGGACTAGAATGACCCCATCACAACGGCCCAACTGAACCGAACTGGTAGGATTCACACTGGGCAGAGCCAACTCCAGCTACAAGATTCTGTATGTTAATGTAGTAGCTTTAGAAAAGTGACACTATGACAAGCACACTTTGGTTCCATCAACAGACAGATTCCTTTTTGCTCTTGTTAATCCCGATTGAGCATTGCGTCTCGACAAGAAACCACTACTGCTGGTTCAGACCAAGAGGAAAAGAATTATCCTAACCGGAATTTCCTCACTCACCCAAATTCCTATATCCTACATTAACACTGTATGGTGTATAATAACACATAATAACACCATAACTGAACTCCAGAAGCTGACTCTAGTTGCTTTGAACCAAATTTAGCAATCCCCGAAACAAAATCAAAATCTGTTCATACGAGAGAACATTCCGTCCTCAAAAAGAAAATAACATTGGAGTCCATGAAAGCTTAAAAGCTATAACAATGATTTTGTTCCTTCGTCAAGTACCTGAAAATTGATTTAAGTTCGCCATATTGGTGTATTAAACGCCTTTCAAAGACCGGAGGTAAATAACTTCACAGGTTCGGAAAAGGCGAAGTTCAAATATCAAGATGCTTCAGTCAATTTATCCTTCCCAAAGATACGCTGAAGCTCTCGGGTTGCAGCTTGATATGATGCTGAGAAAAACACAAAAATCATAAAAACATAAATTGGAAAAGCATCTTCAGATGAGCTATATAGTGAAAAAGGTCACAAAATACTAACTTCTTATGTCTTGTTTCATATCAACTTATCAAGAAGATAAGGAAAAAGTTTTCGCAGTTCAAAAAAAAAAAATTATCAAAAAGATAAAGAAAATCACCTTTCCAAGTGCAGAAATTCTTCTGATTTATGGGGGATCCAGTGACCGTTTGAATTGCTTCAAAGAGCATCTCTTGAGGGGTATTCTTCAGCTCTTGGACCACTGCATAGATTGTCTTTCCATTCTGAAAGTAAATGTGATTATTTGGGTGCTTGGTCTTACAGCCCGCATGACGCTCTAACTCATAAGCATTGAGGGACTACAAACAACAACTTGAATGGCCGGTTAGTCAAGAAACACAAAGGCTAAATATATTCGTGTACCTCAAAAAATGAAACAAAAACTAAGTACTATCACTTGCCTTAGAGAACTTGCAATCCGTGCAGCCACACAAATAACCAGTCCCTTTTACAATTCCTTTAAGACTATGCTGAATGCCACAAAAAACAATGAAGTTTCACCATAATTGACAATAACCTTGATGAATTATACTCCAATTGAAGGATTATAACTCACCTCCCGCGACCAGGAGACATACTTCACAGGAACCCCATCAAGCATACCAGTTGATAACAAGCTTTTGACATTTGAAGGGAAGTTGTTGTTAAGTGCAACCTTCTTAGGGGGCTTTGGCTCTTTACTCCTCGGAGTGGCTTTGGTTTTAGCGGTAGCCGCTGGAGCAACAATTTTATTCTTAGCTGCATTTTCTAGTCCAGGTGCTGAAGTTTGAACAGAGGATTGATTTGCCATCAAATCATAGCCACTTGTCATCCCACCAGAGGGATTGGTCTCCGGTTCATTCTGAAAATCTCCAAAAGAATTAGTACCAGTCCCACCCTTTATGCAGTTCTCTTCCACAGACATATTTCCAGAATTTCCCTTCTCATTGGTGGTACCCCTGGGTATGACATATGTGCTGGCCGAGACAGAAGTTGGACGCATCGATATGCTATTCTCATCTCCCTTATCATAAAAGGGACCAACTGAAATGAAATTTCCATTGTCCTTGTTATAGGTAGGAACCATCGAAATAAAATTATCATGCTCCTTGTTGTCATGACTGGTAGACATGACACTCGCATTTCCCTTTTCATATCCATGACCCAGTGATACAAAAGCACCATCACCCTTGTCAAAGGGCTGGCTGATAGACAAGCTGTTGTCATAGCCCTTACAAAAATTGTGACCCATCAACATGAAACTGCCATCTCCTTTGTTGAATGTATGATCCATGGAAACGAAATTGTCATTGGGCTTAGTGAAGGTAGGACCCATAGAAATAGCAATCCCTTTCCCCTTATCATAAGTTGGGCCCAGCGACATGCTGTTATCAGTCTTATCATACGGAGCACCAACGGACAGATTGTTATCCCCCCTACTATAGGAGTGGCCAATTGATACAAGCGCACCATTGTCAGATGCCCCGACTTGATTGACTTTAACTCTTCTAATTCCACCATAATTGATACAGAATGAGGAATCTTGAATTGCATGTGACATAGACAAACTAACCGATGAACGGATTCCTAATTGATCCTCAAAGCCCTTCAATTCCGCGTTTAAATTCCCCATACCAGCAGTTGGAATGCTCCTATCAATGATATTGGAAGTCCTTACCATATCAGATCCAAATAGATGGTCTGAAAACTGCCCTGAGACTGTCTGAAAAACTGAAGGGTTGTCCCATAGAGAAATAGAACCGTTTGGAATTCCTGACCTTGGTCTGCTGCTAACAGCTTCCATCTCTTGCCTCTTGTGCCTGAATAGTTCTAGCTCGGAAGCATCCATAAGCCACTGGTGAGGACGCTTTGGTTCAATTCTTGGAGGGTTATCATAATTTGTGTCTCCGTCTGCTAGACACCCAGCATCCCTTGGCATCCAAAAGCTCTTGTTCTGAAAAGACTGTCAAAACACAAAAGTTAGATATCCACTATCTATTTGGTTATGAAGTTTCGAACTTTGCTACGCTTAAATCAGTAACAGAAGAAACAACATCATAAACCAATGACACTTTTGGGTACAAGAGAATTAAACTTGTCCAGCCGTTAAGAGGATCAACATGTCCACAAGTGTGTGCGGCATTACGAAAGAGAACATGATAAAGAGATATCAATTATCAACTACATTTAAAAATAATTACACTTATAACGCACAATCCAAACATGTGAATGCTTGATCAGCATTTACAGTATACCCAAGGGACTATGAAAAAGGACGGAAATCTAATTCCTACCTCAACCACCTACGGAATATATGGAAGCCTAGAGAAGCATATTGAGAATACCTTGCTATTGGAAATGCATGTTTATGCCTGAAATGCCCAGTACTTTGACACAGAGGCACGAAAGATTATTGCAAATATCTTCAAGTTGAAAAATCGACAGATATGATCTGACAGGGCAATCGTTTTTCCTTTATTTTGTAGTATCGATGTCATAACGTAAAACTTTGTCCTAAAGCATTCAAATCAGCTTATTCTTTATTTGGAGGTATATTCCATAGCAAAACACATTAACATGTGCTTTCTAAAACCCAAACATAAATAATTTCCGAAAGATTGTTGCAAATAGCTTGAAGTTGAAGAAATCCACAGATATGACCTGACAGGGCAATGGCTTTTCCCTTGTTTTGTAGTAATGGCGTCATAACGTACATTTTTGTCTTAAAGCATTAAAATCAGCTTATTATTGCTTTGGAGGATAATTCCTTAAAAAGGTTTTCACAGAAAAATGCACCTATTTTGTTTAGTTATCGCGCATAAAACTGCAATATTTACATGTGACTGCACGAAAAATCTATTACCTTCGCGAGTTCACTAGCAAGCAGAGTTAGCTGGACTATAGCACAGCACTAATCACGGACATGATAAACAAGAAGCATCAGTATGTTGCTTGATCTAAATTTTCTGGAAAGATAAACCACTAAGACATGCCCACCAGTCATTTGAGCTCACATTGACCTTGGTCAATCTCCAGAGACAAGACAACATGGACCCTGGTGAAATCTAGTTTACCAAACCGCATGCATCTTCTGAAGACCTATGTTCGTTGGGTACAAGGAATGGGAATGGGAATGTGGTACGCCACATGCCAAAATTGTGGTACACTACAGGTAGGCTTCTACCGATTACATGACTAGAACTCGCACTTCCAAGTGATAAACCTCAAGTAAAACTAAGTATTATTGTGAATGTGATACGCCACATGCCAAAATTGTGGTTAGGCCAAGGGTTAGCAGGTCAGCTAACGCGGGTCGTTACAGTTGGTATCAGAATTAAGTGCCAAAATGTGGTTTACATGGTGGGGGCCACCTCTAGAATCTGGTACAAGTACAGAACTAAGTGCCACAATGTGGCCACCAAGGGAAAGTTGTTGGGCCAATGCAACAAGGACGTTGAATCATATGGTGGAGAGATTGTGAGATCCCACATCGGGACTTCAAGGGAAAGTCACTTGGTATATGTAATAAGGCCCACCAGCTACTGTTAATCTGAGGTTAGCCTTTTGAGCCACGTGGTTAGGCCAAGGGTTAACAGGTCAGTTGGCGCAGGCCATTACAATTACAAAGGTCAATCAAGATTTTAGTGTCGTCCATTGACCATTTTCCTTTTAAGTACTTGGCTACATTTGATATGCAATCAAAGGGCATAGTGTTTTCAGCCCCTAGTGCTTAAGAAACTCGATAAAATATTGGAGAGGGGCCATGCGGGGTGTACTTTCTAAGGGAGGAAGGTATAATTTAGTTCAATCTCTCTGGTGGAACATTCCAAACTATTATTCATCAATTTTCGAGATTCCAATAGGACTAGCCAATAAAATATAAGATCAGGGATTTCTTGAGGGAGAGTATGGATGAAGTCATTTAGTGAGTTAGAAGGTGAATTCCCGTCCGGTAAGTAAAGGGGTCTTGGTCTTGGAAACATTATGGCAACGAATATTGCTCTTCTTGGAAAGAAGTTATGAAGGTTTCCAATCGAGTGCAAGCGTAACTATCTATGGAATTCTATATAGTCAAGAGTAAATACAGGGTTTCGGAAATGGTAGACTTTTGGTGGATAATTGAGGTAACGCTCGAACTCAAAGCTATTTCTCTCCTTTGCCATTTCTCTCATTTCATACTTGTCCCATTTTTCTCATTTCATATTCTTCCCTTTTTCTCTCGTTTGTACCCTTGAAAGTGGGTTATGGGAGAAGACTGTCCAATTTTGGAAGATATTTGAGCATAGAATGTTTCATTTTGCATAATCTTTCCACATTTATATCGGTAGGTCAAAGCCACAGTGTTTTGATGGTGCCTTTGTTGGATATAATTGATGACATTTCCTTGAGAACTAATTGTAGTGATAAATGGACGTGGTCTCTTAACTTCTTCGGAATTTTTTTTGCACTAATCTTTTCTCAACAAAATGACCGATTTTATCCAAATGGGTTTGAAAAGCAATAGTGCCTCCTTAAGTTGAAACTTTTATATGGACTCTCACATCAAGTAGTCTCACTATTACACAGTCTGGGGTAGAACTAAACTCTAAAAGCTAGTTGTTGAAGTGAGGGTGCCCTTGTGCTTATATACTTCAAATTACTTTGGTACCCAGGCAATGTGGAGCTTTGCTTCACACCCTTCCTCACACGCAACATGTTCACTCGGCAGCACCTACCGCGTGTTATGTGTAGGCCCATAACATGCACCCTACCCAATCTCTACTACCTAGCTCTGATACCATGTTACACGGACTTGGGTAGAACTCAACCCTAAAAGCTAGTTGTTGAAGCGAGCATGCCCTCACACTTATATTGTTCATATTATTTTGGTACCGAGGTGATATAGGATTTCGCTTCACACTCACAACCAATGAAATCTTAAAAAGATAAAGACGTAGTTTGCAATATTTGTCCTTATTGGTGCATCATGTGTGGGAGAAATAAGTAGTCCTCATATCACCTTTGCATTGCCCTGTGGCGTATCCTTTGACACCGACTTTTCCTTTTGAAGTAGATTCGTTCGGTGGCTCTGGCTAATTTGTCTCAGATACTCTTCTCCTTATGCAATATGCACTTTATAGTAGCCCAACCGTTGACTCAAATTGATAAGAATCTTACCTCTCCTTATGATTTTTGAAAGGGGTTTCGTACAATAATCGATCCCTCGACAGTCTAGTACTATCACTGGGGGCACGTATCGATGTTAAGCTTCCAGCCTTGTTCTTTTCTTTGGTTTGTTTTTTAAGGCTTAGGTTGCAACAAGAAGGCAAAAGTTTGGGAATATGTGTTACCACTTCTTAGTTACCTCTTTTGTTTTTTAGGTTCTTTGATTAGAGCAAAATACAAAGTATCTTAGAGGACAAGTTTGAAGAGTCTTCATGGGAGACGGTGAGTACTTTGTCATCCTACTGGGCTTTGGTAGATACCTTAAATTGTTGTTTTAGGGATTGGAGAGCGCCATGTGACATATAGCGTAAAGGCTACCTTTTTTATTTACTTTCTAAGACTTCTTGTCCTTGAATCTTATTGCACTCTTTCCATTATAATTTTATACAGTCTCTTTTGTTTCTGATATTAAAAAGATAAAGAGAGGGCACAAAAGCCCTGAAGAAATATTAATTTTGCAGGACAAGAAATAAAAGCTCCAAAGAAGCATTATTGACCTCGCCAAATGGACACAATAACAAATAAACCTTCAAATACATGCATTTGGTTCATTCATTGCTTTAGATTTATGTTCACATGGTTGCATGTGTTTACTGTTATTTCTGCATTGACTATGCATATCGTAACGGAATGAATTAGGAGGAGGAGTACGTGTAACATAGATATATTGAATATGACATTTTGTTACAGGTTTTAAGGGTTGTGACACCGATGTAGGTCGAGGTCCCACGCATCTAACCAGCTTGTGTGGTTCATGAAGTCTCTCCTTCTGGCCTTGGGTTGAGCAATCCCTTTCTTCTTTGACTTTTGCTTCGTTCTTTCCTCATATAAATGACCCAATGAACTCGATAGTTCATCAGAACTTCTCCTCTTCTCCTATATGCTCCCAAAAATACTCTTTCACCTCCAACCTTCCTATGCTTGGTTGGATGGCTGTTTGACCTATCAAAGAGTGTGATGGTGTTGATCGCCGGAACTTTGAAGGGTAAAACAAGTAGAATCTTAATATGATTTTCCTTCCGTATGGTTTAGCAATCCATGTTTCTAAAAACATGGTCTAACGTCAAGAGATTCCAAATAATTCCATGCTATCTTGAGTCCACCAAGGATAAAATACAACTGTAGGGCCATAACTAACCAAGTATATAAAGAACTTCAACACAAAACATATGTATAATATTCAACCATACTATTTAAGTTGGTCCAAAATGACCCCAACAAAACTGGAATTTTCTTCCAGAATATTGTATGGAGGCAGAGGGTGGAAAGCCGTATGCCTAATATCAAATACAAGAGATAAGTGGAAACCAGGTTTATCTAATAAAGCTAATATACCCTACAAAATCAACCAATGACTTCACATAAGTAACTGCCCCAATCATCCAATAATGGAAGACATTAAGCATTAGCTAAATCTACAAACCCGAACCTTACTCTAGCCCAAGATACACACTTATGCCTCCCTCGCCACACATTCCAAGGAAGGCATCGGGAAGTAACTATCAATACATTCCTGAACTTTTCGAAACACAACCACAAGGCCTCAGGCTTACGCCTCTTCAAAGAAACACCAACATAGAGAAAGAAGAGATTTATTTGCAACTCATCCACCGCGTATTCCTCCCTCTTAGCAGTTGCTGCCCTCCATTGCAATAAGTCCATACACAGAAAACCAAAAAAGAAAGGAAGGAAGGAAGAAACACAAAGAACCTAAAGGGTATAGAAGATGAAACAAAAGCTTCTCAAAAACTGTATAGGTAACTTCCCCATCGTAACTTTATAAAGCACTAGGACATTTAGATCCTAAAGAGGTTTATTGGAGCCAAAAACTACCGAACCAAATTGGATTACCTTTCTATGAGTCACAAAAAGAGTTCAATTATTAGGATACTATGCCATAAAGGTTTCTATATATTAGTTGGGATCCCACTCAATAGATTCATCCTCTCCAATCAGCTCTCAAAAGGATACATCGTTGGCTAAACCCAAATTAAGATGGTTATCTTGGTCATTTTTAGGTAGGCATCACAAGCTAATCATTTTCATCCTGAATAACGTAACTATTACTTCAATCAAAACCATATTCTAATTACACTGGTTGAATTAATAAGCAGATAATAAACTATAGACACTCAAATATATAGGTTGAAGAAGTTATCCGTTCACAGATTGGCCTTGCTTACATATAAATCATTTGATTATATGCCTCCTGGAATCGTTAAGGGCTAGAAACAACGTGCAAAGAGAAAACAAAATCAAGAGACAACAAAGCTCTCTGCTTGGCACGATGATCTTTGTGAGCCCTATCAACATTTAATGCACAGTCGTAAACATGAAAACACGTTTAAAGAATCAGGTATGCAAAGTAAGCAAAATCTAGCACTTTAATTGCAATTTATCCTAATCATGATGATCAATGTGAGCCCTATCATAATTTAATGTACGTTCGCCAACATGCATAAACATTTAAAAAATCAGACATACACATTGAAATCTAGCACTTTAGACACAATTTATCTTAATTAGATGATTCATCCAAAAACAGCAAGGTAGCTAGCATAAGGGAGACAATTAAATTTCCAACTATAAATCCAAATTTGTTGATCTGTTGATCATACAATGCATTTATTCTTATTCAGGAAGGAAAAAATTTGAATCTAGCTGGAGCCTAGAACTGATTCTCTACACAAGTCACGAGCTTACTTGCAATTAAATACTTTCAAGTTTCAACCACCAATATCAAGGACCAAAAGGGGCAATTGGAATGGTACTGAGATTGTTAAAAAAACCTAAAACTTCAGAGATAGAGATCAACTTTTAAGTCTTTTCATTGCCGAGCAAAAAAAATACTTTAAGTCTTTTCATTTCCTTCAGTTAAAAAAATAAATAAAAAGTAGGTGTGACCAAGCACCCTTCCTGGTATGACCAAAGGCATTAGGCCTAACTGGCCTGACAAACCGGGGCAGCCAATTTAAAGGTTGTGTAACTGCAGTCAAAGGCGGTGAGGTTTTGATTTCAATTCCTACGGAGAGAAAGTTGATACATTTGATGATGTGTTGGATTGGGATTAAGGTGGTCTAGAGTCTTCTAAAATGCGACCAAAAAAAGGCCCCACAAATACACAAAAGTTTACAATCAAACCGGCCAAACAGGAAAGACAACAATAAATCATTGTGGAAACTTTATATCCAACTAAAAACCAATTGGCAATGAGTGGAGAGATCCCTCGTGTTATTGAGTAATCACTCATTCCACCCCCAAGCAATGTAGGACTATATTCCTTAACATCCCCTCGCGTGCAACCGCATTTGAGTTCTGTCACGTGTAGCCTCTTTTGGGTCTATCATCGTGCAGCCTTTGTGCTGGTCTGTCATCGTGAAGCATAGATTATAAATTTTAAATTGCGGGGTGAAATGGATCACGCTCCGATACCATATAGTCCTGGTGAAGAAATGAATACATAGAATGCCCAAAAACTAAATTCCCTTAGAAAAGCCTCAATCAGAAAAGAAAAGAAAGCCCACCATTTTTCACCCCACTTTTGCTCTTCCTTTTGATCAAAGTGAATTCACAGAGTCAGCTACAAACCAAAATGCCTCCTCACAATCCTTGAAGCAAAACCTAGCAAGAGAACAACAGTAAACAAAACTTGACGTCCGAAATCTGGATTAAACCGCAATTGAATTACAAGGATTACACGTTATGCATATATCTATATATACATACACAACATGCATTGTATGAACCATCAAGGAGATGAAACTCAATCAAACGATAGAGAAGAATGTGAAGGCTAAACGGTACCAGTGAGAGAGTTCGAAATGTGGAAGTGCTTGAGACGCCCCCGGAGGAAATTTCCGGCGACCCCACGCCGGAGAAAACAGAGCCGAAGTTTTTTTTATACTAGAATGGAGAAATGAGGAACTGAGAGAGAGTGAGACTTTTAAACTGCTGAAGAAAGCTATGGTGTGGTTTCGTGTACCATTAACCTATGAGTTGAATTTTCTATACGTACACGTGGCATGCAGAGACGTTAAGATGGGTTTCCCATTTGTGAAAAAAAAAAAAAAAGAACCCGGGTTTCTGAGCCGTCCATGCTCGGCAATAGACGGCTTAGATTTTCATTTCGACAATGCACGGTTGGACAGCTAAGGTATGTTAGGTCGAGATGAAATTTGAGCCGTTCATTACCGAACATGGACAGCTCAAATGGGTGTTGTCCCTTACAAACACAACTCTGTATCCGAAGTTGTTTGTAGAATCATGTACATCAAACGGTTTTAGATTTAGTTGTGTCTAGAGTCATACTTTTAAAGTTGTGTTGACAACTTTGCTCATTTGTGAAAAGGAGATGGTTTCTCTCTAATTACCTGGTTGAGGTTTTTGTGGGTGCTTTATGGGCCTCCAAAGATGGTCGCAATTGTTCACTTTTAATATTTTGTCTTGATCAAGAGCCATGCCAAGATAGCGTTCTAATCAAGTGTGTCAGCATATTTTTCCCTAACATAAGCGGGTTTGGAAACCGTAGCTATCAATTTCCAATCGATATAATTTTTGGTATTACTAATGTTCTTAACAAGATTTAAAACATGATTGTCCATTAAAAGGGGTTCGTTGAAAACTGGGACAAAATTTCTTATGAATAGGCCGCGCAAAAATTGATAAGCACCTAAAAAATTCGTGAGCTAGAAATCTAAAAGAGAGCAAATTTTCTAGTCTCACACCTTAATCATCAACCATTGGTTTGGCCATATGCGTTAATCGTGTGCCGAAAACCACAGGATTTTAGGTTTGTTTTCCCAATTACACGTTTCGTCCTTTCATGGCCATGATTTCGCAAACGTGACCTTTGGATTGTAACCGGGGAGGGCTCATCGTCTGAAACTCGACGCAGCTTAAGAGATTTGGTTCATGACGTGGCCATAACTCATTGGTCAAGTAAATTGATACTAGATACAGCCCTATGAGCATGAAACCTATATAATTCGTCCACGTGTATGATTAGGTTGTTGCCTTCCCGTAACTTGTTCCTCACCTTTTAATGTCTCACCTTATTTTTTTCCTTCTTTTCAGAGAGAAAATTTTAATATGAAAACAAAGAGAACCATAATAATTTTAATTTCATAATCTGAGCCCTTAACTTATCAAAAAAAAAATCTGAGCCCTTTTATTACTGTAAAGGTGAAAAAAAAATTGAATGTGAAAACAAGTTGACAGGCTATCTACAGTGATGTTAACAAAAAAAGCGCTAATCATTGTGTTAAAGGGAGTATATAACGTGTAAAAGCGTATTGATATTCGAAAAAAGTAGAATGATATCCGTGAAGATGTATAGATATCCAATTCGAATCTTATATGCATATTATTCACCGCCTAATGAGCTATCGTTAGCAAAACTATTTTACTAATTTGATCATACACGGCTTTGTTCTGTTAAGTAAAGTGAATTCTTACTTATTTTTTAAAATTAAAAGTGATGTATTGTGAGAGAATAACCTACCTCATAAAATGAAAAATAAGTACTTAAAAAATAAAAAATTTAGCAAAACGAGGCCTTATTTGAATGAATACAGGATTTGGTAGTATGAAACCTGTAGTTTAACGGCTCAAATAATCCAATTGAACTGTGCGTGACTCTCGCTTTTGCCTCACGCGGTAATCATGTGAAAGGTTTTGACAGTGAGGCACTGAAGCTTTACTCTCACCGAACATAGAATCTCAATCTCTCCAAGAAATTTATTGAGTTTTTTTAGTTCCGGTGTGGCATGCCTTTGACTGGACCGAAAAAAAGAATAGTCAAAATATACGTAAACTTGCTCGAACAACTTTGACAAGTCGTGAAAAAAAATCTCTAGATTCTCAAAAGTCAGCAAATGGACGGTGATGAGATTGGCTTTCATAGTAAAACATTGTAGACATGACCTTGGTCACATAATTCTTCGAAATGCTCTGTGTTTTCGCTCTCAATTTTCACATTGCGCTCACAAGCTTTAGTAATTTGTGATGTGTTTCAAAAACTTTTTTACAATCGCGCTCACACTCTTATCCATGCACGCGAATTACGTGACTTTAGGAGATGACACCAAGCACACTGAACGGTCTGCACTAGTTTCTATTGAAAAGTTAATGTGAACACTCCAGAAAGCAGATTAACTCAAGATTACAAAAAGTTGAGTCCAGATTACATCGGATTTAATGAGTAACTGATAGGATGCAATTAATGTTAAGTAACCGATATGATCTCATTTTTGGGTTTTTCTGAAGGGCATTAATGAGCAACAAGTCAGCCATTGCACCTACCAAAATCTAAAGAGGTAAAAGCTACTAGCTGATTAGCCCTTTTTTTTTTTTAATGTAAAATGTCTCGGTTTTTAATGTAAAATGTCTCGGGTCAGCTTGCATGCTCTTCGAACTAATTTATACAGTCCCTTCGATGGTTGTTTCACACGCTCACGGTTGGGATAAGGTGACCATAAGAGTTGTTGGTAAGAAAAATTGAACCTGAAACTTAAAGACGGAGCAAATGCTTAAGTCCCAGACCGAGACCACTTGGCTAATTCCCTTCGGGTTAAAGCTGATTATGCCTTGGGCCCTTTAACCAGCGAATATGTAATCGAACTCTTTCCCTCATAGCAATAATTCGAGTTGAAAATGGTCCCATGACAGGATTTTACTCCATGATCCATCTTTACTTTGATCATTTGTTGAAGCAATAATTCGAGTTGCTTCCCCAAAAAAAAAATTTCTTAAAAGCTTCTTCTTCTTCCTTTTTTTTTTGTAATAAAAAGTGGTCAGGGCCAGTTTGCGCATCTCAAACTAATTCCTTTTGCACGCTTGCACGGTTGGGGTGAAATGGCCCCAAGAATTCCTAGCAAAGAAAATTGAACATGAGACCTTGGCGGGAACAAGTTCCTAAGGAGTATAATTTCTGCTGCTTATGGCAATAGTCAATTCGTTTCCACTAAATCCTATGTTTGTTGATATATGTGAGGAGAACGATTTGCCTATAAATCCATGAAAACTTGGCTTTTAGTCCATTTAGTAAATTTAACTTAGTGAAAATCACCCCTAAATCCTAGGCCAACTCCTTGGGTTCAGATTTTCTTGGTAAAAGCTTTGGTTCAGTATATACTTAACTAGTTTGATCATGTTTAAAATCTAACCGTTGATTACTTCAGATTCTAATTACACGAATCGTTTCAGATTAAGTTAGTTTTTTTTTTTTTTTTTAAATTGTCATGGATTAAGTTAGTTGAGTCTCATAACTATTGTCATATGAATCCGGTTTTATACAGTGAATGCATTTAATATATAAAGGAAAATTCAGGGATAGTTCTGATTTCTGAAAGATTGAGAAAATATTACACACATTCAATGCATGCATATCCCATTACTAAAATCCAATTCGATATTCCGAAAAAAAAAAAAAGCTCTCCAAAAGTCCAAACTAGAACTGAAAAGGCAACGTGTTGTTGTACTGATACCATCTTTTATCTTCGTGCTAATGAAATTTTCTTTTGCTGATCAAAAAATGTGTTGTTATCTGGGTAGAAATGACGCTCTTGTTTAGGCAATAAACAACTTACTTTTGAATTTCAGTTGCACCCAAAAAAAAAAGAAGCTTACTTTCTCCTTTTAAAAAATGAAATTGATTTTCACACTTTCCTTTTGTCCAAGTGCACTCCATTTTTTGTTTCATTCTTGTAGAATTACAAAGCACGGGGGTCGGGGGTGGCAACATAGATCCGCCCTTGGTCATACCGCACGACTATTTTGGTATCAATAAGGGACTCCACCGCATATATATCGGGACCGATGGTAACTGCTAAGGAATGATCCATTATGGGTGGGTGGTGTTAAGAGGATGTTTAGCTCCAGTAAAGACTATGAAGACTTGAATCTGAACCTTGTCCAATTAAGTCCGAGTTTCTACAACTAAACCAACCGCTCGTTGGTTAGTTTTAATAAATAGCTTTATAAAATTTCAAATTCTTCACAAACACCACCTAAGCCCACCTCTAAATAGTCTGGCCCGAATGAGGAGAGGGCCCAAGAGCTATGTCTTCCAGAAAGAAGTCCCAACTTAGTGTGGATTGGGCTCGCCGCAAACATCTTTGACTTCAGGGTCCAATTGATTAGTATGGCCTTCAAAGTTTTTCATTTTATTTTAATCAGTCAATTCATTTCAAGCCCGAAGACAAAGATTCCATTGCAAAATACATGAGTGCACCAAACTACCTACTCCGAAATTACAGAACACCCCGCTAAAGCAAATAAATACTAGGTGCCGATTTGAGAATCTCATCCGAGACTAGGTAGAGAGAAATCAAACGAAATTTCAGTACAAACCAGTATACAATAATAACATATGTAATCATAACAACAAACAGATCACAATCAAAAGAAGAAATCTAATTCCGAGCAGGAGACCAAACACTGTTTCACACCTGAAACTACTATTGACGGCCCAGAACAAGGAAACAAGGCCGGTGAACAAAACAGGCCTGAGTTGCTACCGGAAAACCCCCAACAACGGCGCCACTGCTACCACTGTCGGAAACCCCCAAGAAGCACCACCGACACAGCCGCTGACCACCGCAGTCCTCACTCCAACCACCCACCAAACCCTAACTACCTTATTACGCCCACCACCCAAACCGCCGGACCTAGGGGAAACCTAGACCAATACAGGCTGGATCTAGAGGAACCTAGACTGGAAGACAACCGGAAAGATGCCGGCAAACTAAGATCAGAAGAAAAAGAAACCCACCCCGACTTCAAAGTTCAAACAACACAATTAATAAGAAATAAAGAGATGGGGGCTGCAATTTTCCCCTCTTCAGGAAATTTTCAATGCAATGGTTATCTGTATTCAAACTCCCTCTCGATTCTAATCTCTTACTTTCCAACACCATTTAAAAGCTAGAATCATTCACTGCATATTTCCAAACCGAATTCGGATCTGATCCAGATTGAATTCGGTCTATTGATAGGTCAGTGCCTACGGAATTAAGTCTTTTTGGCGTCCCTCACCTCTCCATCCTTAACTACCTTTCTGCATGTATGTCTGACTAAGGTTCCGTTTGTTTCGGCATAAAATATTTTCCGGTAAAATGTTTTATCTATTTTTCGATGTTTTGTTGTGTAAAAAATGAGAAAAATATCTTACATGTAATACATTTTTCATTAATTGAATAAAAATGACTTACTCTTAAATCTTCCGTAAGTTATTTTATGAAATGAATCCGTTGCCCTCTACTGCAAATTTCACTGCTCAATTTTCTCGATCGTCGGTCCTGACTCACGTTTAATTCCAATGTTCTCAAATCTCTCCATCGATTAAGTCTCTCTCTCTCTCTCTCTCTCTCTCTCTCTCTCTCTCTCTCTCTCTCTCTCTCTACACTATTTTGTCAATTTTTCAAAATATTTTCAACTGTCAACCAAACACCAAAAAATAAAAATTTGAAGTTTATTTTCAGAAAAAAAAGATTTTACATGGAAAATATTTTACATCGAAACAAACGGAGCCTAAAATTGGGTTTTTCTTCAATGATTTCAACTAAGATCCTAATATATACATCAAATTATCAAAAATCTGGGTCGGCCTAAATCTCGATGAGGCCTCAAGAATATCGCTCTAATGGCTTAAAATTCGATATTTCTTCGATCTCATATATACTGGGAATTATATTTCGTGCAGAGCTCGACCATTAATCCGGGAAGAAAACAAAATAGTACTCCGGCCATATTACTCCTTCACAAATATACAAAATATTACTACAAATGAATAAATCCCGATATTAACCTAAATGAAACATCCAAAAAAAAACATCTGTTTTTGATATGTCCAGGCAAAAAATTAAATAAACAAGAATGCCGATCCTCGCTAACTCGACACTAACCTCTTCATAATGAGTAAATATTCAGTGCCTTGGGACATCACGTGACGGTAATAATTTTCCTCGATAATTCCCCATCACAGATAACAATGAAGCATAGGAGAAGCCACTTTCTCCTTCTGAAACTCCAGCCCATTTTCTCCCGGACTCAAGTTCAAGTCCAAGCACAACACCGTCCTATTAATACTACTCGACTTCTTCACCACCGTCACCCGCGGCAGCGACAGGCTCAGCTCCGGCGGTTCTTTCTCGTCGATGGCCGCCCTGTGCCGCCTCATGTGGCCACCCAGAGCCTGTCCTAGCGCGAACTCCACCCCGCAGATGGGGCACTCGTGGACTTTAGGCTTCTCCGGCGACGTCGTCTCGACGTGGTGGTTCGACTCCCCTCCCATCACCACCCTCGATCGCTTGTGGCTGGCGCGGTGCCCGCCGAGCGCTTGGAACGATGAGAACTGCCGGTTACACGTCTTGCACTCGAAGACCCGGTCCGGCCGTTCCGTGGCGGCACACTGGAAGCCCGCGCCGCCGCGGGACAGGAGCACTAAGTAGTTGGCCATGGTTGTTAAGGTGTCTAGATCTCCTTCTCTACCTCTCTTCATCATGATTGAAAAACCGGGCGGAATTTGGAAAGAAATATTGTTTTGGTTGGGAAGTTGTTTTGCTTTAGACTCGTGTTAACGGTTGTGTATACTTAGAGGTTTTATTTATAGGAGTTGTGGGTGTTTCTTGAATCCTACTTGTGGAGTTGACCCTTCGGCTAGAATGAAGTGAGGTCATGGCTCAAGTAACTGGGGGGGTAAAAGCGTAAATTGGTTGTACTAAAATTAAAAAAGATCTTTGCTAATCTCCGTGAATAATGTGGAAAAAATGACCACCAAGTTGAGTTTTCTTCAACACGCATTTTACGGATATTTTCAAACGGGATGTTGACCGGCATATGGTTGTTTATCTCAGCACAAACAGTTTGGATTGAATCTGAATTCATACAAATTTAAACAGTTCATTACTCGGTCAAAATCTAAACTATCGTTTCCTAGATAAACTGCTAAATTGACCGCTCGGTACCACTGTTAAGCACTTCCGTTTGGTAGCATCTCTCACCCCCGCGGCTGTCGTTAGCATTTTTCTAGTTAAAAAGGTGTGAATAGGGAGGGCCGTCATGGACCACGCAAGCTTGACCGCAGTGGCTTTACGCCAACAAACAGAGAAGAGTAGTGAGTCGTGACTGGCGAGCCACGAGGGAGTCTTTTGGAACGTTCGCCCACGACCCCATCTAGAAGGAAAGAACTAGCACCAAGACGTTCGTTACACGTTGGTAGTTTTTAGATTTCTTTTTCTTTTTTTTTTTAAGGAATCAATTGAAGAAGAGACACTCGGCCTAATTTCTCTGGTAGTATGTTTTTTGGTTATTTTCTACGTGGTACTTCCTCTGTTCCATTTTGGTTGTCTATTTTTTTTTTTTTGTCTTTTTTTGTGTGTATTGCATGGATTGAAAAATCCTGTAGTACAAGATCCTGCAAGGCATCCTTTAGGCCACATGTAGGCAATCGATATTGACAATGAATGGTTGAGATATAATTTTTTATTATGACCGGTAATAATTATTTATTACCGGTCATAATTGATTTTTAATGTGAACCGTTGATTGATGAGATCGACGATTGTGTGCCATTCTACACGTGCACTACCTGGGGTGCTGTAGTGCACCCCCGGATCCCTATTGCGTAATGCGTATATCTTTCAATTTATAATATTTTTCATGATTTCGACAATTTTGTATTATAGAACAAATTGAAATTTATCAAATAATTAAGAGTCATATTGCATATTTTTTGAGATTCACAATTGGAAGATATAAGGGATTGAAAACCGACACGAACATCAAAAAAAAGACAACCAAAATAGAACGGAAGGAGTATTAATTTTTACTAGATTTTGGTCAAATGTCTCATCAATTACACCCTTTTCGCGGTGAGAGGAATCAAAACTTTTTCAGTTTTTTCTTCGTCTTATGTATTTTTTTCAACTTTGATCTATATTTTTAATTTTTTTTTTCAATTTCTCTCATCGAGACAAAGCATGTGATGCAAAAATTTGACTCAAATCTATTTGAAATTAAGAAAAATAACCAAACTTTGTGCCAAAAAATCTCCAATAAGTATGCCAAATTAAGGTACCAAACTATATTTGTCACATGCTCGGACCGTATTTGACTCGGAAAAAAAGGTCGATTATACATGCATGCACTTAGCTTAAGACAAATATAACTAGGAAGTCAAAAAAAAATACTTAAAAAGACAAATGTAATCCCTATGTCTTTATAAAGCATTTTTGAACTTTGAGATTTAAGCTCCGTTTGTATACTTGTTCGACGTTCACATCGAGCCAAGGGCGGAGCTAGTAAGAGTCAAGAGGGGGCGGCTGACCCCGTTGCCTCCCAAATTTTTTTAAAAATTGTTATAATTTTCATCCAATTTTTACTCATTTGACCCCCCTTTAAAATTCATTTTTGCCCCAATCCATATATAAGAGTTTTGTACTTAGGAAAAAGACGAGTCAAAATAGAATTTCCACCCACAAAAATTCCCAAAACGTCGTTCTCGCTCTCGAGGTCAATTGTGAATCGAAGCTGTATTTTGTTATTAATATATATTTACTTTTTGATTAACTTGTTAATTTGATTGTTCCTTTCAAATAGCAATTAGAAAAAGTGAATCATACATAGTTTAAATTTTCGACCCCACTAAACGAAAATCCTAACTCCGCCCCTGCATCGAGCCCCACCAATGTAACGTAAAATTACACTATCAAATTTAGTAGTGACAAATATTTCAACAAATGGAGCAAATAATTCACCAAAAATAAATTGTCGAATAATTGAGGAATTATTTTCTTACCAGTGGAAGTCAAACATACAGTTTGACATCATGTATCACATTAATTAATAAGCCCCCCACCCCTCTTTCTTTTTTTTCAATTTTTGGAAAATGACTAATATGGGCTTCTTAGACTTCTTTGAATCACATTAATTAATAAGCCCCCACCCCTCTTTCTTTTTTCAATTTTTGGAAAATGACTAATATGGGCTTCTTAGACTTCTTTGAGACAAAGTCTAAGCTCAGCTTACTAAATTAATGCGGATCAAAAAAAAAAAAAAAAAGCTTACTAAATTAATGGTATTATAATTGACTTCAGTGGCGACCATAAACAAAAAATAATAATAAAATTCTCGACATCATGACTCATTGCTGGTGTCATCATCTACGTAATTAGAGTAGTTCTTTCAGAAATATTCATGGTAGTAATGCCACGCAAAATATTCGCCATATATCTGGCTGGGTGGACCTTTCGATTTTTCTCTTTATAGCGATGCACGATGTTCCAGGTCAGTTTGTGCACATATCGGACTAATTCCTACACTCTCCTCTTGCAGTCGTTTCACATGCCTACGTACGCGAGAGGGTGAGGTGGCTGCAAGAATTGCCAACAAGGAGAATTATTCGAATTTGAAATCTTAGGAAGGGACAAACTCCGAAGCCACAATGCCAAGACCACTTGTCTTAATTTCCGAGTCACCATTCAATTATAGTTGTTAATCATGTGTTTATGCTAATAATTAAGGTTAAATGGACAAATTATTTATGGCTCCGGCTCTACTACTAGTTCGATCGGATGCCGATAAGAAGAAACTAGCTTGGTTGGATATGGTGTCAAAGTTTTTAGCAAAAATGACCTTAACCTTGAACCTAATTTTCATGTGGCGATGGCTTGGTTTCGATGCCTAACATGTCATATTCTTTTACTCGGACTCTCCCCTAGTGAACGATAGAACTGAATAAGTGCTCACAATTGACCGGACACCTTGAATTATAGAAGTCATATTTTTTTAATATAATGAGCACCATCAAGGCATCAACTAGTACTTGTCATTCATGACATTTCATGTGCTCGTTTTTTCTTTTTCTTTATCGTCTATGTACAATGCATTTGCCATTTGTCATTATATAGCCAGCACTGCCACGAAGGGGTCGGTCAGCGGTGACGCTTATTAGTTTTTTCCGAAGGTAGTTAGTAGTATTTATTAATTTTCTCTATTTTTTGTTCAGAGAAAGAGAAAATAATGCGCGAGAAGTAAAATAACAATATTCCCTCTGAGGGTTTTGATAATTTAAGTGAAAAATATGATAAAAAAAGGAAATTGGGACTTTCGATTAGTTGTCTAAAGAGAACTAAGCACGACAAGAAAAAGAGGATTGGTATAATACGTGAAATAGGGTTTATGAAAGTGTCCATGAAAGGAAATGAATGGATGGTTCAGATTCACCCTTTTGTAGATCCGGTTTCATGTATCCTGTCATTTTTCAAATACCAATCCCTCTGGAATGTGAGGGCATCCTTAATACTTTTCCTTTTTGCAAGTATCGTTGTCATCTTTCTTGAAATATTTCCGAATTTGGTGATTTTTTTTTTCAACTTTATTCTAGTATATATATATATTTTTTATAGCTTTCTAATTCTTTTCGTCAAGACAAATGAATAATCTAAAAATTTAACTTGAATCTAATAAAAATTAGAAGAAAAGAAGAAAAAAAACTCAGTCAAAAGACCTAAAAATTAATTCGAGAAGCAGTCTTATTCGGTTCCAAGACTCACAAGTCACAAGTCATAACTCAAGTTACATATAATTCTTCCTCTCGATCCTCCTTAAATGCTTCCTCTTTTATCCCTCTCACTCGCAAATATTACAAAACTTAAGGGAAGTGAGAGAAAAGAAGGAAAAAAATGGAAGGAAAATGGGAGGAAATTTCCACTGTGTACAATTCTTGAATTTGCTATCGTCTCCCATCTCCTCTCCAAACCAAACAACCTTAAATTATTTTTCTGTTACAAATTCTTAATATCTTGACATATTATCGAGAGACGTTTTCACCCTTTCACGATCGACCTCATTAGAGCATCTCCAAGAAAGATATCAAATTTTTTTGCCAAATAGTAAATAGTTGGTGATACATGAGGCAAGTTAAAGAGCCATTTGCAACACGTGGACGCCAAACTTGAATTTTTCTTAGTACTCTTTTCATTTTGTTGGACCCATTTTGTCAAAAATTAGATTAATTTACCAATCATGAATAGTTTAATTGATGATGCGACAATTTGATGAGTTACAAGTCACTATTCAAATTTGAAGAACGAGAGCTACACCAAAATAGTGTAGCAAATTTACTATTCAAGTTTGTTGACATAGCACTACCAATTTGGTTTGCTTTTGATTTTGCATTGTTAGCTCACGAGGCAGAATTTCTGTGCCGAAAATTCTCATGCCTTTGTACCAAGAAATTTTTCGGTCGTTGAAAAAAATCACACAATCTAACGACCAAAAAATTCTTCTAACATAGAAACATAGGTGTTTTTGGGACAGAGCAGATTGAACCCCTTTTAGGCCCTAACTCACAATCCACGAGTCTTGACCGACACGGACCCACAACTAACCAACTGCATCAGAACGCGCGAAGCCTTCATCCTCCCACTGTGATGCTCTGTACTAACCGTCCGATCTCCAATCTCCCCAGAAACATCAACGGCTCTCGATCCACTCATCACGCCCCCCAGAATAACCTCCGAACTAGAAATCGAAGAAGACCCTCTGCTCAACTCCATGGTCGTCTCTCCACACTCTTCGCCACCCGTTCGTAATCTCCGATCGTCGCCGGTTTGCGTCGACGCGTCGGCGGCGGCGGCAGCGGATTTCCCGGCGGCGAGTTCTCCGCTGTAGACTCTGTACTCTTGCGATTCGTCTAAGGAACTCCACGACCGGTTTCTTCTCCTGATCGTCGCCGGGAAGCTGCGATTCTCGCCGGAGAGTTTTGTTTCCGGTGCGGTTTCCGACGTTCTTGTGTTTTCGGGGTACCTGAAGCTTGAAGAGGTTCTGAGAAGCTCTGATCCTTTCAGGACGTATTCGGCGGTGCCGTGTGTCGGATGTATTAGGTCGTTCTCCGACAGATCGTGCCACACGAATCCGTTTCTGTAGCTCCTACACTCACATGGATGGAAGCATTGTAAGAAAATCATGCAATAGCAAGATGCATCAATTATTCTTCATCCGTTTCAAAAACGTTTGTCCGGTTCGCAGAACGAGAACAAAAAAATGATACAGCTCTTCTAAGGAAAAATTCAAATTTCTTTCATAAATTAAAAGCACTCATTTACTCTTTCAAAATGATACAGCTCTTCTAAGGAGTAATTTTTAGTAAATTGTTGAATTTCTTTTGAATTTCTCTTTCAAAAATTGTATTATGTTTAAGTCTTCGTTTTGTGGTCTGTACAAATATTAGTGGACGGAGGAGGTATGAAACAAGGATGTATCATGCATTGACAAGAGTTACTCCTACATACTACTAGAAGATAAAGGTAGACTAAACGATATTTTTGGGATTTTAGTCCAGATATACCTACTATTCAAGACAACTCATTTTTCCTAATTTTGTCGTCTAATTGTGGATGAATTTTTAGCGGATGTTGTATTTTGAGAAGCCGGTGCGAAGAGTCTACCCCGCCATTTCCGGATAAGGATGTGGGCTAAATGTCTAAAGAGACAAGTGAGGTTACTTGACCGTGCCCGCTACCTTTGATTTCTATTTATACTTTACACCCAATATTTGTTTGTAATTTGCTACAAACTGCTATATATTGTTCAATTTTTTAACAAATAGTACAAAATTCTGGCTCAACCTCTCGATAATGTAGGAGATTGACCAAGCCGAATTGTTAAATCAAACTAACCAAAAACTCTGCTAGGTTGCTTCGAAATTCCAAGCGAAACACAACTTGGTTCCTTACTTCGGCAATTCTTTGAACCCTCAAGAACCGAATGCAATTTTGTTCACCCTCCTTAAAAGAGGGTGAACATTATCTTCCTTGCTATTGGTTGAAATGGTATGGACCCCACCACAAAGTGATGTCATGTTTGCCATGCAATATACTTTGTGGTAAGCATGACATCACTTTGTGATGGGATCCATATTATTTCAACCAATAGCAAAAAAGGTAATGTTCACCCTCTTAAGTGGAGGGTGAACAAAACCCAACTCTCAAGCACCCTTTCGCTAAGAGAAATAATAAGGCCATGTTCCACTTTCTTTCTAAATCTTCTTTTTTTTTTTAAAAAGATAATTTCAAACTCAAATATAAAGAAAATGAAAAATAATATTTCAAATTTTTTTTTTGCACCGTTTAAAAAATTTCAATGAGATCTATCAAACAATATTCATATTGGTAGAAAAATTATTTGCGTAAACACATGATTTTTGAGTTTGAAATTACCTCCATTGTTTAAAGATTCTTTTTTTAAGAAACCGGAACGCCCCCTTATTTTTTGAATTACAGATTATATATTGTGAGAAAATGATCTATTTCGTAAAATAACAAATAAGTATTTAAAAAATAAAAATTTTAACGAAACTAAGGGTAATTCACCAGTCAACATTCCCAACTCACGGTACAAAGCTTGCCAGAAAATAAAACGAATTTATCAACCCAATATGAAATTTTGCATTCAAATATTTTCCTTCCTTTTTTCCTCTGTTTTCCAGGGGACCAAACAGAAACCAGAATTTTACCTTTTTGAAGACCATGAATACATGCTCGCCATGCCTTTACCTCTGAGAAAGTTTAACCTGTTTATCACATCTGAAAAGTAGAAAGAAAAAAAAAACAAACCCAAAATTGTTTAGAGTCCTACTCTTCACAGAGAGAGAGAGAGAGAGAGAGAGAGAGAGAGAGAGAGAGAAATCTGGTATACATACACATTATGTATCAAATTGTGTGAGGTAGATATGGGTGTGTGTGTGTATATATATATATATTACCTCTGAGATAGAGTCCGCGGGAAGAAGAGAGAGGAACTTCCATGAAATGGGGATGATCGAGGTGGCCATTTCTGGAGATGTAGTACAGAACAGAGACGGAGACGGAGACCAACGACTTGTTGTTGATCCTGAGATTATTTTCAGTTGAAATCTTGGGTTTCTCAGGGCTAATGATCTCCATTTCTTGCCATTTCTTTGGGATCAAGTACTCTGTGCTTGTTCTTGAATTCATGGCCATGGGCTTAGCTAAGGGAATCTAACTCAACTCAACTCAACAATGGAAGAGGAGAATACAGACTCACAGTTTAGTTTTAGGGATTTGGAATTGGAGGGTTTGGCCGCTTTGGGAAATGTGGAAGAGAAGCTCAGGAAATTGGATTGGTAAAAAACGAAACACCCAAGGGGAAAAAAGAGTGATATATTTATACCCACACGAGTGGAGCTTCAGCATTTTTTTATTATGTGTGTGTGGATAACTCAAAATGTGACCCGCGTATCTCGACTAATTTCGATAAGAATTGACACCACGTAGAATGTTTCCGGCCAGAGACTCGGGAGGAGAGATAACATTGTCTTTTTAAGTCTCAGACTTTGACCACCGAATCTGTTAGGAAATATGTATTCGTTTTGCGTTACTGTGATACTGAGAAGCAAGAACGATCGAATCATAATTGACAAAATCCTAATGAGATATAACTTGAAATTTGTATGAAAAATGGTCAAGGCTAGCATTAGATGCTATGTTCTTGAGACAAATTTGTCCCTGCTGCGTTGCTTATGAATTCTTTAGACGTCTATCTTCCATGATACAATAACTGAAATCCCACCGAAGTAGCACTATCATCTATCATCTATGGGCCTAGTGAAGCAATTAGAGTTTGGACGCTCTCATGTGAAGACTCAAGACTCATATGAGTATAAAAAATCAATCCAAGAAACTACTCTGTAATATATGTTCATGACTATTCCAAATAGCCACAAGGGAAAAGACACAATTGTTCATCCGAACAAGTGTTAATGAATAGGCACAACTATAAGAAAAATAAATAAAAATAAAATCTTTATTGACTTTCTTTAACCAATTAATTAAATGGAGATTAATGGAGTCAATTTTTATTCGCTCCGAAATGATTTTGAACAAACCAAACGTGCATTCTGAAACTATTTTGCCTAACACAAATCAATCTATCTAGAATCTTTAAGGACAATAGGGTGGATGTCGGTAAATTTAATCAACCGAGTGAGTCCAAAATGTTCCTCCCAACTGAGCACAAATCAAACTGAGTTTCACCAGAGGTTTTTGGGGTTTTTGGGTGTCAAGCGGATATCACGTGGCGGTACGCGTTAGCGATTTGGACCATCCAAACGTGTTTTGGACGGCCTAGATTTATTCCCTCTCTTCTTCTCATCCCACCACCCTCTCTCCTCTTTTACTCTCTCTAAAATCTAGACCGTCCAAGATACGTTTAGATGGTCCGAATCGCCGACATACTACTACGTGTGTGGTATCCTACCGGCACCCAAGAATTTGTCAGATAGCGGTGCTCTGAATTGGACCTACAATCTATTCGGTTCATACCCAAATTCAAAAGAATCCATTTTTGTAATTAAAAAGCGGGAAAGAAGTTGGGAAGTAGGTGGCGGGCAGATTCAGCTAATTAGCGCGGAGGTGCGGTAGACATAAGCTAACAAACAAAAACTAATTCCCTAATCCCTCCGCAAATCCGGTGCCCATTGACCTCATTTTCTTTGGTCTTTTTTACTAAACTCAAGACCCAGTCTAAACAAGCTCAAAGTCAAGCACGAGAAGAAACGCTAGTACATAATGGTCCCAACAACAGTTGGTCCGGCTGGTGGGTGAATTTGCTTTTCACATAATTGATCAAGATTTAATTTTTGGGTTGGGGTCAGGTCGCAACAAGTAACTTCTTGTGAATTTTCTGTTTCCTACACGGATGACCTACCTTTGATCGGGACATGGAGAGAATTATAAAAATTGCGAGTAAACTGGCCCGGACATCATAAACGTCCGGAAAAAAGAAAGAAAGAAATAGTTGTAGATGATAATGTGACACTTTTCCGAGGTCATTATTAACGGCCATTCGGGCCACGGAACAAGGATGGAAATGGAGTACTATTATTGTAAGGATGAAAGTCATCAAAAACAAAGCAAATGTAGGGCCCCAAGCCAACATTTTTTTCAATATTGATTGGGAGTGATTTGATAGCTCACGGACCAAAGTGAAGGTGGGGACAAAATTCTAATTCTCAATTTTCCAAAGTGAGGAGTCAGTCTTTGGTGATATTGTCAGCATTTCTACATCTGAAAAACTGGGATTCACAACCAAAAAGTCACATTCTAACTTTCCTATTCCCAAGGTAGAAACTGCAAAGATGCCAAATGGGTGGAAGATGAGGGCTGGAGACTACTGAGAAGAGAAGTGGTTGAGCGGACTTGGGGGCTGCTGTCCATTGAAGGGACAGTAGCGTGCCGTCCCGGCCGAGGGGGTCCTGCTCCGGACTTGGTTCAACGATCGGAAACGTTCACTTCGTAAAGCTCGTCAAGTTGAACAAGTATGCAAAAAATCAATTTGATTGAATATCTTTAAGTATCCGATCGGGACACATATAACTTGCCAATAATGGGTTCTAGTAGATTTGATCCAATGTTTCGGATCCATTCTTTTCAAGACAAAATGTTTCAATTAGGCACTTAATGATATCCGATCGAGCTGATTTTTTTACGTAATTGTTCAACTCGACAAGCTCTACGAAGTGAACGTTTCCGATTGTCGGAGTGAGACCGGGGCGAGGCCCCATTGGCTGGGACAGCACCCCCCTACGGCTGGTTGAGCCCCATGTCTCCCATCTCTTCCTAAGACTCGTTTGGATTGAGTTTTAAAGGCGGTTTTTAAAATAACGAGGGAGAGAGAGAGAGAGATAAACAAATGAGAAAAATAATTGGAGAAAGAATTTATTAAGAACCGTTCGCAAAGAGAGAAGTTGGGTTTTAAGATCCAAAGTGAACATAGAATTTATGCACACCCAATGATGGATTCAGGAATTTGTTGTAATGGGGACACTAATTTTTTTCTACTTAAAAAAGAGTTACCACCCAATCAATGGCGAAGCTTGAATTTGAATACGGGGATGGTACCAATTGAAATCAGGGAAACCACTGCATCCGGTTTTTCTCCTGACAGACATCATAAATTCAAATCTCTAGTAGGGGGAGCCACTGCATCCCGTTTTCTCGCATAACAAGTAGCATAAATTCAAATCTTTAAGAGGAAGAGCCACCACGTTGTACTTTCTCCTTTGACAAGTTTGAAGGGATGCCGAGGAAAATGAGAGTCCCTCTTTCACCCTAAGTGTAAAAAGGAAGGAATTGTAATTCGTAATTTATTCATATAAGTCTATAAATTGATATGTTTGTGAATTTAATTTACGTGTTTTTTAACATCATCATAATCCGCAATGAAACATGCAGTAAAAATATAAATTGTGAAAAAAAAATTAATGCTAAATTAATCATCTTTATTTCTAATTGG
This sequence comes from Rhododendron kiyosumense, assembly GCA_019656275.1. Classification (NCBI taxonomy): domain Eukaryota; kingdom Viridiplantae; phylum Streptophyta; class Magnoliopsida; order Ericales; family Ericaceae; genus Rhododendron; species Rhododendron kiyosumense. The sequence continues at coordinate 42,299 of BPLS01000594.1, forward strand.
TGAGAATTTATGCAGAGAGAGAGAGAGAGAGAGAGAGAGAGAGAGAAAGAGAGAGAGGAGAAGAGTTTTTGGGAAGGGAAAAAAAGTTAATGGAGTCAAGCCGTGGGAGTCAAACCGCCGTTTCGGACACTTGTAACACAATCAACCACTGAGCCAAAGTTCTACTTGTGTAGTATTTCCACATAGGCAATTGCTAATTGATGCCTTAGGGGCATAAGTTTAAACGAATTAAATGAGCTAAAAAAGTTGGTAAACACAATTAACTACGTTGGTAATTGAGGAGTTTTCCAACTTCCTTCATTAATTGTAGGGGTATCACATAAAGCCCATTTAAATGGTCATATCTACCATTGTTTAAAGTGTCTAGTTCTAAGTAGTATGCGAGTATGTTTTTGTTCTTTTCGGGTACTACTTCGGAAAATCTTATTTTTTCTTCTTTTACTCCGTATGAAAAAGAATGTCTAGTTCACAAAACGAGAACGTAAGAAAATTCATTTTTGTTTGAAAAAATTCAAACTTTTTCGCAAAATGCTAGATAAAACCGAGTTCTTTTAATATTTGGGGAAAAAAATTGAACTTTTTAAACAAAAATGTAGTATTTCCAGTTTTCGTTTTCCAAACTGGGCATTCTTTTGAGACAAATACTTTAGTAGTTTGTCTAGGTTTATATTTGCTTTATACAAGATATATTAAAGTAATTGATGATTGAAATCTATAACCAAATCTCCCCATATATTATAGGTGGGCAATTGTTTGTGCGGATTTTTGTTTTTTTGGTAAGTAAAACGACGAGGCTAGTTGTGTTTGTAAGGACTTATACCTTAATTAGGTTTGTCTATTGACCTCAGAATATTGCTTGTTTTATTTTCTCTATGGCGGTAAAATTTATCGTAGTCTAAAAATAACTACTCTAGGGGTACTATTTGGAACTACCAGAATTGCATTCAGTGACACCTTTAATGTTGTTTTATTTATCCTTGACTAATGATAGTTTTTATGACAAAACAATTAATGTAGAGCAAACTATATGTAAGTTTATTGCATTTATTATGGACAAACTACTGCCCCAGGGGCATTTGTTGGTGGGACCGTTTCACATATTCATATTTAACGTTTCTAAGTAATTTTTTTTTTAAAAATAAATTGAGTGGGGACACGTGCCCCTGTGTACGTCCATGACTGTGCACATATCAACCAATTCTGGAGGCTCAACCTGTAAAGTCCCATATCGGAACTTCAAGTGAAAAGTAAATGGTAATGTCGACGACTAGCTACTATTAACTCAAGGTTAACCTTGTAATCCACGTGGTTATGCTAAGGGTTAACAGATCTGCTGGCGCTGGTCATTACATAATCCCTTTGCCCAGTTGCGAGGAGCACAAGTAAAGCCGGAGCAAAGCTATTTATTAAGATCCCATCCATGTTTGATTGTCCATTTTTACTATTCCACACGCCTTAAAATTTTGTACATACATTTTAATACGAATTTCTAAAAATATGTCATATGAATCTTATTTGATACTCCGTAAATCTCAATTAGTTCTATTATACAAAATTCTCAAATTATAAAACCCATTATGAATTGAAAGATATAGACAATTTAAAACATGATACGAGTGCTGAAAATGGACCAATAAAAACAGACGAAAGAAGTAACAAAACATACTACATTGTAGTGAGAAGCACCAGAAGTGTTCACCCATTCTCGTTGGCAATTTTTTGGGTGACTGTCACGCCAAGCCACGCAGAATAAGAGGACGAAATTCTCATAAATTGGAATAATTTTTCTCTTGAGGTATCACGTGACGGTGCCCCAAATTCTTATTTACAACACACTTGTGGGCTTTATATACTTTGTGATGGAAACTACACAAATGTGTGGTTGAGAAATAATTTGAAGCATCACATGACGGTACCTCAGGGACATTGAATAATTACCAATGGGGTCCACCTAGAGTGGGAGGGTGTGACTATTACACTTGCAATCAAATAGCCTCTCATGAGAAGTTTTTCAGTGCCGAGTGGGCACTAGCCACGTGGTGCTGAGCACCATCTCAGCCGTCCAAACGGTTTTTGAACAGCCCAAATTTGTTTGGGTAATTTTTAAGTGTAAAATTATCAAAACACCCCCTCAGCCCAAACAAATTTGGGCCGTCCAAAACACGTTTGTATGGCCGAGATGCGTGCTTAGCACCACGGTGCCCGCTCGGCACTAAAAAATTTCTCAGCCTCTCATCGGTTCCCATCTGACATAAAGCCGATCACAGCCTTATTAGGGCCTGTTTTGTAGGTCTTGATGTGTTTATTATCCATGCAAAAACTCAAGATGATCAAAACTCACCATCCATCTGGACAAAGCATGATTGTCACATGAGTAATGTGCTGACTCTAACTGTTAATTTTTCCTAAGAAAAGGAGTCGACTAAGCCTTACTAATACCTGATCATCTTAATTTTTGGCACGGGCGACAAACACATCCTTACAAATAAAGAGAGCTCAATTTGACAAATAAAATCGTAATGAGTCTCATTTTGCATCACGTTAAGGCTCAAATAAGAGACCATCAAAATTTGGCAGGCTTCAGGAGTAGCACAAAAATGGTCACCCTTCATTGCACAGATAAAGTTCATGCAAAGCTGTAAGTTTTGACCGTCGACTTCATTTGCACAGATAAAATAAGGCCAGTTCCAAATAACCTTTGCCGATAAACTGAGTTTCAATAGGAAGCACAAGCAAATCCCACTCACCGGCTCTACAGTATAGCCCAGAACATCTCCATCAGAACCTTTTAAATGGATTTCATCAAAATTTTATTCTATGATATCATGTTCTAAACGGTAAATTACCGATTCTCAGCTTGTGCCAAAACAAGCAAACAAGGAATCTAACATGTACAATAAAAAAAAAACCCCGGTTTCTTGTCTCTTCTCCAACTAGAAAAGTTTCACATTGCAACACAATCTTTCATCCACCAATCAGTAAATGAAAAAACTGGTTTTGATCAGTAGGGAAGGGGTTTAAAATGGATAATTGATGGGTTCAGGCTGCAAGGCTTTCTGAACCAGTTCGGTCTGCTCCTTCACGTGGTGTTGCTGAAACCCGGTGGCTGTGGCAGCAGAAGGAGCACGTCCAACATATTTCACGTCGTCCGTACCACCCCTGCCAAGTGCTTTCATTGTGGTACCAAGGCGTGGTGCTATATACTGATAGGCGCCCATGTTCATTGGCTCTTCCTGGCACCAGACAACCTCCGCATCTGAAAGATTTGCAACAAAGATGGAGAGCGACTTAGCCACACAGCAAATAAAACAGTCCAAACTCAAATATACACATTTTCATGCAATAAAAAGATGAAATTTTCACAGCAAACAATTTTAACTGAATGATGCAATCAAAATATCAAAGGGAATCCAAGATTCAAAGAAAGAGAGCAAAATCTCATTCAAACCCCAAAGGGTTGAGAAAGAAACTATGTCTCGATCAATATATTCAATATTCCTAATAATGAAAAAGCTCACTAATGAGTACTCTAGACTCCTATTTATAGACCCTCGACTACAAAGGGCTCAAAATGACATACATACCCTTAAACCTACTGCATCAGACAACTCCTATTAAAAAATAACTTATCCTCAAGTTGGACAACAAAACACAAGACACTAAATAAAGAAAACATAGAAGTGATTATCATGCAACTCCGAACTAGACATGTGGCTGCATTCTTTGATCAACGCATCACACTCAGCACAACCAATCTTCAATGTGAGCTTCTCCTTGTATACATCCACCGCGGCCATACTTAGGTGTGAATAAGCAATCCATTTGCCATGTCTTTTGTTAAGTGAATCATTATCAAGATAATTCTCATCACTTGCTCCAAAAATGTACCTAGACTCCTTGGAAGATTCAAGAACCGGTAACAAACCATACCAAGCACTAGAGTCAAAACCCAACACCACATCGTACCCAAGACTCGCTGGAGTGAACACCATACCCAAGGGGTCTTCAAGTTGTCCCAAGAAGTGCTTACCCTCTATCGGCAACTTTAAATCTTATTCGGGCACCACAACATCACAAACTTGAGCCAAAGACAATCCAAGAGGCATGTTCGAAGAACAATCATCAGATTTTGGCTCTATGAAGTCCCCTAGAATCTGCAGAAAGCAATCTCATTTGTCTTTGGTAGCACACACAATGCAACATCAACTCCATGCCATCTTTCTTGTATTTGTCCCCTATCTTCCCATTGCAAGAAGTAAGGCTCATTACTCGAAAGAATAGGCATTTCTTGTTCTATACTACTACCACCAACATTGTCAAATCTTTCTTCTTTATCACTTTGTCAAACTGGTCATATATTGGAGCACTATCCAAATCACCACTAGTCTCAAATACGAAATCATCCTCCAAATCTTCACGTGAGAGCTCATCAAAGATAGGAACATCATCATCATCACTATCGTCCTTTGAAAACTCATCAAAAATCTTCGTTTAGAGACTCATCAAAGATGGGTAAATCTTCACACTCATCTTCAATCTCAAATACACAATCATCTCTAAGAACACCCTCAAGTTCTTCACTTGGATGTTCATCAAAGATTGAAACATTAGTATACCGACAATCATCATCACAACTTGGTTCTTTCACCTCGTTGACAGAGAGAGGATTGAGAACATGATCACTAGCCTTTACTTCCAACTCAAGAGATAATCTCCCAAGCATGAAGCATTCAAATATTTCACAAGGTGACGAATCTCTAGCCTCCAAGGTGCCAATTAAAGGTTGATTTTCACTTGGGACAGCCCCTAAGGACTTATTCTTATCAAAACTAGTCAAGGAATTGGCATTGGGATGTTGATTGAAATGTAAGAATTTCTCCTTGAGCTTCTTCTTCATCTTACCCCATTCTTTAATCTTTTATTTGCCTCTCCTTTGCCGACTAACTTTGAGTTGTGTCCACCAATCCGAGGCTCTCCCCTTTAGGCAAGTAGATGCCAACTTCACCTTCTTTTCTTCAGTAACAAAACAATATTCAAAAACACTCTCAATAGTGTTCAACCAACCAACGAACTCTGGTGGGCTTCCACAAAACTTGGGAAGTTCATTATCTACATCGTTCACTGATGTGTATTCAAATCCAACCAAATTTGCTCTACGCCAATGCGGAGCACCATAATGAATTTCCAATGCAATGGAATCCTTCCTTTCGGTCAGACGTTGCAAACGCCGCACCTTGTCATACAAGGTAGCAACTTGTTCACTCAACTCTTTAATCTCATTCCTCTTGCAATTTGAATTGCCATAGCCCATAAGTATCAATTTCATCACCGAACTTTCCCATAACATCTCTACCTCTTCTTTCTCTATCTCTTTGAGCCATTACAATACCACAATCAACTCCAAACAAGCAAATCAATCCCAAATATTGAAAACCCAATCAACTCAGTCACCGAACTCTGTCAACTTAGTGATTTTAGACCCAAACTCAGTCAACTCAACCAAAATTGATCAAACCCAGTTAACTCAGTACCTAAACAGCCTCAACTCGCAAGTAAACAACAAAAATCTGATAGTAATGGAAGCAAATCGCAACAAACGAGACAAACCCAGCTAGAATCGAACCTAAAAATGCAGATTCAAGTGCCAAAAGAGCAGTTCGGAAGCCTTTACCTCTGATTCGAGTACAATCAAAGGTGAGTCCAATCGAGGCTGAACGAGCCTCAATCTGCCTGTTTTGAACTGGTTTCTGCCTTTTCGGAGCTTGGATATGGCTGGGTCAAGCTCGAAAAGCTAAACTGAGCATGGATCTGTGGGTTTTGAGGTTGTTAGGGCTTCGAAAAGTATAGAAAATCAATTGTACAGCTTCGAAATGGGTTTTGGGTTTTCGAAACTGACTGTACATTGCTCGAATCTGTGTTTACAACCCAAAACGAGTTCAATGCGAGTTGTTCGAGCTTGATAACCCACGGATCTGACTCGAAATCACTGTAGCACTGCTCGAAATGCTCCGAAATCGGTTTTGATGTCTGAAAACAGCAGGTATCAGCTCCGAAATGGTCGATTAGTGAGTTTTGAGGGTCAAAATCAAGGTTTAAAGACTTGGGTTGAGCAGATCTGTAAGAGATGAGTGGATTGGGTGCTCCGGCAAGATTTTCCAATGCCACCTTAGGTTTCCGGCGAGATGAACGGTGGGGATCGAGCCTAGAAGCTCTGATACCAAATAATACAATCAAAATATCAAAGGGAATCCAAGATTCAAAGAAAGAGAGCAAAATCTCATTCAAAGGGAGATAAACCCCAAAAGGTAGGGAGAGAAACTACGTCTCGTTCAATATATTCAATATTCTTAATAATCAAAAAGCTCCCTAATGAACATTCTAGACTCCTATTTATAGACCGTCTACTACAAAGGAGTCAAAATGACATACATACCTTTAAACCTACTGCATCACTGAACCCACCGAAGAGGAAGATTTACCAATTGTAAAGAGCATAAGCCAAACTCATGTTACAAAGTTCATGGGAAATACGAGGTGATAGTGGCAGCCAAACTCATGTTACAAGGTTACTATTGAAAAGCGTAAGCCATAAGGGGAAAAGATAAAGCTTCTAAAAAGTTGCAACATTTCTGCAAATTGTAGCTGGGCCATAAGCCAAAATTCAGAAGCAGTGCCAACCAGATGGTTGTTTTCAGGTCTCTTTTTTGAAGTTACCAACAAGAATCTTGGTGTTGGCATCAAAATTAACAGAGCCAAAGTATATCTGGCTCCACACGAAATTTACTATGAAAAACTGTGATCAGATACACGCATCTTCCGATTTCAACATGGAGGAATGCTTTCTTGACATGGGGACTTAAAGTGTGTGATGTAATCTAAATATACAAGGCGGTGTATAAATGTCACCATTATTAACGGAATCACAGAAGAAAATAAAAGCGGTGCTCTGGAAAGAATGGCTTCTAGTTCAACCCATGGACAAAAAGAAAAACTAGGTAGGGTCCTTGTTCCTGTCAAAGTATACCAATTACAAGTTTCAAATACATACTTGGATATCGCTTCAGCTCACGCTGAACGAGGTCATACGGGAAGGGGCAAAGCTGTTCCACCCTACATATTGCGACGTCCTTGCCATCGACTTTCCTCCTCTGCTCATCGAGCTCATAGTAAACCTGCAAAATGGTATACAAAAATGATTGAGGCAGCACTTTGTACAAGCAAAAGAACCTACGGAAATGAAAGCCAACCAAATAGTTATTCTTGGAATCCAGAAAGCAATGAAGTAGATAATATCAGAATGTGCATGTATTTTACAACACATCCCTGTGAAAGTTTTGGTGAGACGAGTTTAAGAAAGACCTAATGGGTGTCCAGTGACATCCATTGTATTTTGGAAATACCAAAGAAAATGTATTGGGAAAATCAAAAATTAGAAAAAGACGGAAAAAAACACCAATGAAAAGTATGCCACGCACCTTTCCGGAACAAAGAACTAGACGTCTGATACTCTCTTCAAGAACTGAGTGGTCATTCTGATCCTTTATGAGACGCTTAAATCTGGTGCCCTGCTTGTCAAAACCTGGGTGGCCTTGGACATCATCAAATTCGGACAGATTTGATTTGCATTCCTTGTGTCGAAGCAAGTTCTTTGGAGCCATCACAATCAGAGGTTTACGGAATTCCCTATGTATCTAGGATATAAAGACAGTATATAAGACAACCGGATATAGTTGGCACACAAAAAAAAATAACTGGAAAACAATTCGCCAGTATGCTAGAAGACATTCGTAATTAAATAAGCTGCACCCACTTGACGCCGGAGCACATGGAAATAATTTGCTGGAGTTGTCACATTCACAACTTGCCAATTGCATTCTTGGATTTGCTTTCTGAGCGTTGGATCCATAACTGGTATTACATAAGGATTATCATCACTCATCTGAAATCAAAGTTTATAGGATTCTGTTAGTGCAACAGGATTCGAAACACAATACCAATCAAAAATCAAACAGCATCCTTAGCAAAGCAAGTATCACAGACAAGGATACTTAAAAGATGGGTGTTTAACACCATGCATGCAAGCAGAAAGACACAATAAGAAAAAGCATAAAGAGGGTAAAATATTTGTAGCGATTATTTCATATGAAGCTATTCAATTTAGAATTGTCGTCTTTTGAGAATTTCACTCCCTGATTCTGAGGGATATAAGTGCACACAGATGTCAAATGAATTGAGAAAGGCATAAAAAGTACACATTAAGGAGAGAGAGAGAGAGAGAGAGAGAGAGAGAGAGAGAGACTCATGAGTGGACAAACAAAAAGTGGCCTGTACACAGAACAGATGATGAAAACTGAGATTGCAATACCTGAAGAAATCGCTCCAACCTTGCACTTGAATGTTCAGGGCCTTGGCCATCATAACCATGAGGTAGCAAGACAACAAGCCCAGTTTGACGCAACCACTTGGCCTCCCCACTACTCACGAACTGGTCGAATATCACCTGAGCTCCATTGGCAAAATCACCAAATTGGGCTTCCCACATTACCAGTGCATTTGGATTTTCCATCGAATAACCCAATTCAAATCCCAGAACACCAAATTCAGAAAGAGAGCTGTAAATTTTTAAAAAAACAAAAACTGGCAATTAAATCTGGGTAAACCTCGTCATAGATCATATAAGAATAAAATTGCACCATGTCAGAGCTCATAAAAAGTTGAGACACAGATGTCCTTAACAACAAACAATTTTCTCTACCGCAACTTACTAGTGCTACATTGAAGGGCTGAACTCGTGGTCAATAAATAACAGTATCAGGAAAAAAAAAAATACAGAAGGAACAATATTCTAGCAAGGATTGGGATCACGTATTTCATAGAGATAATGAAACTCTTCCATCCCATAACTTCCTTTTTAGAAACCCCGCACTGGGCGGTGGTTACAGTGCAAATAATGCCAAAAATATTGAAACTTTGCTACATACTTCACAAATTTCAAAACAATCTTCACATTGAACACCAATTTTGCACCTTATCCAACAACTAGTAGGTTGTGATCAGCATTTTCCTTGCAGAAATTCAAAAGAATTAGGGAGCAACTGACAAAAGCACAAAAATTCCCAAAAATAAGCTAAATATAAAGATATAAAATGTTTCCTTCCACCTATAACCTTAGGTCCATGGTGGCCATATATTTATTAATGGCTTTATTCACCGTAAGGCAAAATAATAATAACAGACACAAGGGGAATAACAATGATGAACTGATATAACTAACTAATTTCTATCACCAACAATTCATTCTTCCAATCAAACAAACATAGTACATCAAAAGATCTTTAAAATTCAGACAAGAAATAATAAAGTAGACAAGAATAATATTGGAATACAATACATGAGTTGGCAGAATAAATACCAATAGAACTTACCTGTTGCTGACAGTAAACATCTCTGGATCTTGGTTCATGACAACATGGTCCAGAGGACAGTATATCTCTCCACTTTCCTGATCATGAAGTACAGAATGCCTGTGACTAAACGTACCTCTCTCAACATCTTGACCACTTAACCTGACATGATTTCCCTCAACAAGTAATGTGGCAAAAGCAAGTGCTTCAGCAACTGCCCAATCAACTCCTTTCCCTGTTTCAATCATCTTAGCACGCTCTCCAAAAATCTTCTTCACTCCTTTGTGAGGCTTAAAATTTTCCGGAAGGGTAGCGATTGCTTTGCCAACAGTCTTCAAAATCTCTGGCTTGACTCTGCAGAATAGCTTAATACATTGAGCAAAGAGATATGGTTACAAAACTTACTGACCCCGTTTGTTTGTCCATTCTCCGCGTTTAAGAAATGAATTGGACAATAAATCCAAAGGAGATCATATATCTCTTTTTTGGTTGGAACATTCCAGGACTAGGATGAAGTATCCGTCAGCTAGATATCCCATAAAACGTGGGATATGCAATACCTTGGCGATGTGGTATTATTCATCCCCTCCCTGTTAATCTGACAGAATTACTTAATCCTATGAGATTATAGATCGCTTCACTATTACTCCAAGAAAACAAACAGGTGCACATAGGAATTTAAAACTGGAAAACACAGACAACACACCCAGTGTTTCGGACACGCGAAATCTGTTCGGGAGACTTGTATCCTGCCCAAAAAGCTGAAAGCCAGTCCCTTCTTTTAGGCACATAATCTTTGCTGGCCGTGTATTCTTCATTAAGAATTCTATTGACCTTGTCATGCAACTTATCAATGTCTTCCTTTGTCACCTGACCAGATTCTAAAAGTTTCTGTTCGTAAATCTGTAGCGCTGAGGGGTGCTCCCGGATGACCTATTAGCAACCATCCATTAGAAACATGAAATATATGCTAATCACAGCCAAACAGATAATACAAATTAAAGAAAGTCAAATGAGTAAAGAAGAATGCAAACAAAAGTAGCATAAATAAAATAGCCAAAAAGAAATAGAAAAGCACCAAAAGCTTGCAACCCAAAGTATAACAAGAGTGGATAAGGAATAGAGACCTGGACTAAAAATACAGCAAGCCTAACCTTGTACATTTTGGGCTGCGTGAAAGATGGTTCATCAATCTCATTGTGACCAAATCTACGGTAACACACTATGTCGACCACAACGTCCGAATGGAATGTCTGGCGCCACTCTGCTGCAAGTTCACAAACGTGAACAACTGCTTCCAAATCATCGCCATTGACGTGAAAGATGGGGGCATCCAACGCTTTGGCAGCATCAGTACAATACTGAGAAGATCTTCCAGCCCTTGGATCCGTAGTGAAGGCAACTTGATTATTTACCACAATGTGTATAGTCCCCCCGGTAGTGTAATTCGGAAGTGCACTAAGATGAAGCGTCTCATATACAACACCCTGCCCTGAAAAGCTACCATCCCCATGAATTAAAACTCCTATATTCTTTGTCCTATCCGCATCGTGGGAGTAATACTGTTTAGCTCTAGTTTTTCCAACAACAACTGGATCTACAGCTTCCAAATGACTTGGGTTTGCAACCAAAGACAAGTGAAGCCTCTTCCCACCCCTGGTTGGCCTATCATAAGAAGTACCCAAGTGATACTTGACATCACCAGTGCCTGTGTAAAGACCAACTTCATCCACAGGCCTCGTGCCCCCACTGAATTCACTAAATATCTGCTGAAGTGGTTTCCGAACGACGTTACCCAAAACATTCAACCTTCCTCTATGAGACATTCCAATGACAATGCTCTCAACCCCAAGATCAGCTGCCCTGTCAAACATCTCCTTCATTCCCGGAATTAAAGTCTCACCCCCCTCTAGACCAAATCTCTTTGCTGCAGTCCACTTAGCTGCCAAAAAGTTCTCAAACTGTGAGCTCCATATGAGACGATCAAGCATAACCTCGCGCCGCTGGCGATTGTACTGCATTGGTGTTGGCGTCTCAATCTTGTCTCTCAACCAGTTACATTTCTCGCGATCCGCGATGTGCATGTATTCATACCCAATGGTCCCACAATAAGCCTGCTGAAGCCGGGTCAATATTGCTCTCAGGGTTTGCACTGGACGGTTTTCGGACAAAAACCCAGACATCCTCCACACTCCTAGGAAGAACTCCCTATCAAGATCGGCTTCTGTGAACCCATAAAGAGCTGGGTCTAAGTCGTCCGGAATTTCCCTCTGCTCCAAACTCAATGGATCCAACTTGGCTTTCATGTGACCATAAACTTGGTAAGCCCTCACAAGCAACAATAACCGCATGCTCTCTTGAATGGTCTGGCCCGAAATTCCAGGCAACGTGGCTGCCTGACCAACAAAGTTTCTGAAAAAGTTGTCCCATGATTCGTCAACACTATTGGGATCTTCCTCCCAAGCCCTCTGGAGCTCTTCAAGGTAGACACTGCTAGTCCCGTCTAGGAAGCTGTCAGTTAACTTAGAGAGAGGCACAGGGCGGGGAACAGGTGCCGCTTGTGCCTTGGATTTACAAAGGGTTGTGTGGAAATAACGATTTTGGGCCGGGATGGCCCGCGATCTTGCCGCATAGGATCCTCCCTGTGATAGTGTCCTCCTAACGGCAAGCTTGGCGATACTAGACCCAGCTCTAAACCACCCCATTGCTAATTGTTTCAAATCCTAAAAAAGAAATGCAGAATCGCCAAAATTTCGCACTTTCTTGACAATTATCAAACCCTGATCATGGTACTGAACACCTATAAATGAACACAAATAATATCAGCCAGTGACAGAAATCTCATTATTCAAACCACAAACTATAACCAAAACGAAGGATGAGAATTTCAAATTTTGCGAAAAAATAAAAAATAAACAGCCCTTAAAAATAACTAGTAATACAAAAGAAAACGAATTGATTAGAAATCACCACCAGGAAGAGAATCAAAAATAGTGATTTACGAGATCAATAAACGCAAACACACACAAAAAAAAAAAACTAGTATAGCCCAAGTATAATACATCACAGGAAAAATTCGCACATCTGTGAACGGTTATACATAGATACACAAACGTATGTATGTATAATATGCACAAGATGTGCAGAGATGATTAGAGAGAGAGAAGGATGTGAGAGCCAGTACCTCAGAGAGAGAGAGAGAGAATGTTTTGGAAAAAACCCTAGGTCCGACGAATCGAAATCGGTGCGAAGCGATGCATTTTCAAAGCTTTGACTATATTCTAGATTTCTTTTCTCCTTTCTCACCTCCAATGTTATTCTACTAGGAATGGTTATTCTGCTAGGGTTTGTGCCTGTGCCTGAATGCATTAACCGCTCAACATTATTCTCTTTTCTCCTTTCTCACATCACCTCCAACATTATTCTACTAGAGAGTGTTCTGCTTTGGACGTTTACACACACACACACACAGAGAGAGAGAGAGAGAGAGAGAGAGAGAGAAGAGGTTGGGACGTCTGCGGCATCCCTCTGCGCTAGGTTGAGCCGTGGATTAACCTCGGAGTATTTACTGAATTGCCAGTTTGTGAGAGGGATAAATTTAGGCCATTGGATGATGTAGAATGGAAGGCTGAGATTGAAAGAACGACAACAATTTTATAATATTGCAAAGAATCCCTTCCTTGCTACTACTTGTTATCTGGATTTCCTTTTTCACTTTCCGCTATCCTTTTCTTCCCATTTCATTTTTCACTTTCCTCTAGTATTTTTTTTATACTCCAAAAATAAATAAATTTACTCGCCTCCGGTGCCCTAGGGCTGCAAACGAGTCGAGTCCGAGTCGAGTTTTGTCGAACTAGGCTCGAGCATTAACGAGTTGAGCTTTTAAAAAGTTGAGCTTAGTCATTAACTAAACGAACTTCTTCAATCGAATCGAACATTCCTTAACGAGCCAAGTTTTTGTCAAGTGAGCCTAGTTCTACTTGACTCGTTTATTAGCAGAAGAAAACTTGAGCTTGAACACTCGTTTACTAAACAAGACGAGTCAAACTTTAACGAGTCGAGCTCGCAAGCTGCTCGATTTATGGAAAGCCCACCAACTTGTCAGGCCCAGATCCAGAATTATGTGGAATATTTTTTGCTTTATGCAGGAAAAATTGCTTTTCCCTTAAAAGGATTTTAATTTCTACGATAAAAAGTAAGAAAATGATATTGGTATTTCAAAAATTGATGCGGACACTTCACAAAATGTGGCTTTGAAATTATATCAATTTTTGAAGTGTCTGCAATAATTTTTAAAGTGTTAATATCATTTTCCTAAACAGTACTCATATTTTTCGTGAATTAGCTTTAGCTAGATCCACCGAGTCAATGACACGACTTGGCTTCCTCTCCTCGGGTCATGTTTAAGCTAATTTATGCTTCCCATGGGCCAGGGGATAAGAAAGTGCGCAAGTGTCGCCACTACGATGGGAGTGATTGCCAGATTCCACAATTGCCAAATGAGCCCCACGACACAAATATTGAAAATCCAACAAAATTAGGTAAGTGAAAAAAAAAAATTAGATAAGAGAATGAACATGCTCCATAATTTTGATGAGTAATTCCATATTTTATGGGATTAGTTGACCAGCGACAACTGACAACCAAGAGAGAGTGCTTCGCAATCGATCCGGCCGTTTATCTCGACAATTGACGGCTTGAATTTTAATCCAAGCAACAGACGATTTAGATTAGATTTTTATGTGCTTGGATTAGATTCAAGCCGTCCGTACTAGATAAACTACCAAATTGGCCGCTCGGCTGATGAACTGCCGGATCGGCCGCTTGGCACCACTGACAAGCAGCTCCGCTTGGCAATAGCTCCCATTCCGACAAAATATTTTTTTCACTAATTACTGCATTCAAACCCTGAAAATGTAATTCCCACACATTTATAATCGGATCGTCTTTAATTTTACCTATCAAAAAGACCTCAAAGAAATGGGAAAAAGCTGTGCGTGGGAAGCATACAATGTGAAACCCAACAAAGAAATAGAGAGCATATCCGAGGGGATGCTCTCAAATCCACCACCCTTACAAAAGCCACTACCAACACCCAAGCTCACTGGTTCGTTTTCTTCATTCTTTCATGCTGCAACTTTGCCTCTTGTTCAATTTCCGCCTACTCTTTTCTATGGGTTTCGATGGCAAGGCTGTGGCGGCAGTATGCTGAGGGTGGGAAAGGGAGTGGTTGTGAGGTTTAACCATTTTAAGTAAATGGTGGTTAATCAACCCAATAGGGCAACTAAGAACCTTTGCCAATTGGAATTGTGCATGTTACCTAGGACTGTGGGATTGGAATGATCTTGCTTGTTACTCTGAGCTATCTTATAAGTCTTATGTAGGTCTTACTGTATCGTATCTAAGTTTTCTTCGGTTATGTAGTGTAATAGGTGTTCATTATTGGGTCCGAATTTTATTGCTCAAAACTGGCAACGAGCATGCATGTTTCTGGAGCTAGACACAGAAGGGTGTGATGAATTAACGTACATGTACATATGCTGCTATGCAACTATTTTGCTAAGGAATTGGACAAGTATAAACTAACCACAGGAATATACCTCGCTCTTAACAAGCAAACCATCATAGAAACACCCTTAGTTCAAGTGGTGTTTACCCCTTGGCAGTTTGGCATTCTGAGTTTATAAAAGAGCGCTGAATGCCCTGTTGTAATCTAACTCAAGTATATAATATCACACCGCGCTTGAATCTAATCAAGGACAAGCACGGTTGGGACTGGGGAGGGGTGATATGAGAAGATAGAGAATCCTGGATACAGACACAAGAAAACTTGCATTGCATAAAAATATTCTACTCCTGGAATGATCGCCATACAAACTGACGAGTGGAAAGCCAACCCTTCAACTGAGACTGAAATAAGCTTGCATTGCACACAAGATACGTCAAGAATGGACGTAACTCTAAAACTTTTTAGTTCAGACAACCAAACAACAATCTCTTCTACAAGAGTAAACAAAATAACAGTAATAGTTAAAAAACAAAAATGCAGGTAAACCACTACTCAGCGTTTCAAGCCTACCAGAGCACTAAAACAAAACATGAACTATCCTCAGCTCACAAACTTGTTCTTGAAGTACACCAAAAACCTCATGATAGAAAATTGCGGATTCACCCTTGAACTAACTCCACTTAGTAAAAGAATCCAAGCACTTTACCACCAACATTCTTTCTCCTTGCCTCCTCATGGTCCATGATCCCAGCAGAAGTAGTCAGCACAATGAACCCAAACTGCAAGTTTTCAGCCAATTACAGTTATCATAAGGTTCCAAATAATAAACAAAAGAAACTCCTATCGTGTGTACTAGGATACGAATACCGTGCTGCTTCATACAAGGTACACATGAAAGAGCCTATTACATTATCATCACTTAATCTACCGCATCTACCTGTTTGTTTAAGAGGAAAACGTGTTGCCTTTCTTTTGAAAAAGTGATTTCCACACAAATGATTATGCTAGAGGTGGTGGGGGCAGTGGACAGTGGTGAATGGTGGTAGTAATTGGTGTTGGCAGTAGCAATGGTGGTGGTGGGTGGTAGGGTGGTGTGGTAGTAGTGCTGATCCAAAACACATTTTCCACTTAGAAAACATTGAGAAACGTTTTCCACCATTAGAACAGTGGAACCATTTTCATCTTCCGTTGACCATAGAAAATGATTTCCAATGCACGAAACCCCAGGGAAAAATTGTTTTTCTGTACACATTTTTCAGCCATAACAAACATGGCGTCACTGTTGAGCAAGAGAATTTCTAAAAAAACTCATGTCCTAACCTGTCTTGAAGGGAGCAACCTAGCAGTCCATCCCTCAATCTCTTTGACACCAACATCAAATCGAGGACTGATGACACCACATTTGTTTAACCTGCCATTGAGCTCAACGACAATTTTCCCAGATCTGTGATCATCAACAAACTCAAACTCTCCAATGTATCCTGCATAGTACAACAAAAAAGTTAGGGGGCAGAATCATAATTCATAGGAAGAAAATTTCAAGAGAATAAACAAGAAGAGCAAGAGATATTTGGAGAATAAGAAAACAGGAGCATACCGTGCTTTTGCATCACGATAAGAAACTTGATGATCACCTTAGAGGATGGTCTAATCATGACCTGGCGCTTTCCCCGCTTCTCAGCATTGTACATGCTCTTGAGAGCATCATTCAGAACACTCACTCTCACCATCTCTGCTCGTAAGGCTGCCATTAATTTAAATTACCAAACAAGGGATCACACGATGACACATTAAGAAACAACGATAACGAGAATAAACAAAAAAGTAAAGTGAGCTCGATCAGTTGTCTGAAATTCTGTCCAACAACTCCAACCACTAAATCCCCACAATGAAATGCAAGGGAGACAAGAACAGATCAATTACTATCCAGCGAAAGCAACTGCTTTGGAATGAAATTGAGGTGTTGATGAGGAAAGAGAGCTAAATTTTCTTGGTGTCCTCAAGGTTTGACAAATGAAAAGGAAAAACAAAAAGGCTACACCAAACAACCATCGTAAACATTGCTGATTGAACTATTAGTGCAGTCCACTCAGCTAACCTGTTCATACCACCTCCTACGAGTCCTGCGAAGTGAAGGAGAAGGGCAGCCATTCTTTTCAGTGAAGGAAAAGGGCAGCCATTCTTTTCTGTGACCTATAATGACAGCAGACAATATTTCTCTCAAGCCCAACGTTTACTTCTCTTCTCGTATACATTTTGTCGGATCAAAATCTCCACCGTCAAAAATCAGAATGTGACATTTCAGTACACGATCGGATCAACCCGTACGCTAACGTTGAAACGCCCCCCACACAGACCCATGACGGCCGCTTGGCTCATACTAGAAATGCATTTGTTAAGGTCCAACTACATAGGCTATAAGGAGATGAAAGGAAAATTAAAAAGTGAATGTCACAAATTCCTTTATACTATGTTCAAACCCCAGAAGGTCACACCAGGTTCTATTATACAATACAATCGATAATACCCGAGGAAACATAATGCATAAATCATTTCTTCAATCATGCATAAATCATTTCTTCAATCAGATTCTCAGTTTCACACCATGTTGTATGAATTTGTGCAACGCAAACGCAATAATCTTTGAGCAACGTATCAGCAATGAGCTATCATGAAAATATTAACTGATCTGAATATAAATATACATCAGCGCGATTTAGATCGATGAATCAAACCTAAAACTTCGAGCAAGGGTTACTTTCGAAGATGTTACTCTTACAAAATCACAAGGAGAACTCGTATATGAATCTACGTAATAAACAAACACAAGACGATGATGAATGGGAAACAAACACAGAATCGAAAACTCACTTGTTGAGAGGAAGAGGGAGAGAGAGAGAGAGAGGAAAGCTCAAGCGCACAAATCCAAGTATTGGAGGATGATCAGTGATTGTAGAGAGAGAGGGAGGGAGGCGGCGGGACTGAAGCTTAAAATGGGAGACGCGTTAACCTAGTGAGTATTTATCAGCTGGGCTTCTCACAGTCCATTAATGTACAGAACGGGCCCAGTGCGCGACTGTATAGGGCTCGTCACAAGGCCCATTTTTTCAAAATTAGATTGTTGTGTCCTCTTCATTACTATATGTACTTACTCTGTATTGTCTAGCCCAGTTGGCACCTGATCCTTAGGTGGAAAGTTAAAGTTCGAGTCCCGTCATGATCATTTAGGATTCAGAATTACGGACAGCCTCTAAAACCTCCTATGGACTAACCTACAAATACTCCGCTAACCCCTACTAATATATAAAAACAAAAACAAAAACTAGATGGCCATAATCATCATAGATGAGATATATATATGGACGATATTAGTGATTACCTATATGGTTTAAATTAGGTCCAATGAAAAAAAAAAAAACATTATTCAAGACTTTGGCTCTGTTTGGAACTTGAGGAAAGTGGGGAAAAAGAAGAGAAAGGAAAATGGGAGAAAGTTGAGAGGAAAATGTTACTATTCACAAAGCTAAAAACTTTTATTTTCACTCCCAACCAAACAATAGTACAAAAAAAAATTTAATTTTCTTTCCTATTGTCTTCCTTTCCAAACAAAGCCAATATTAACAAGAGAATGGAAAGGGAGCCATCTACTCGAGCAAGTGTCCGTAAAGCACAGTTTCTCATTTTTCAACTAGATGGATGTGTGTGAATAGGACCTACTTCACTTTGAATTATGTAATACAGACCAGGTGCAAGTCATTCCCTCGTATATGTTCCGCATAATGGCAAGTGCTCCTCACTTGGCTCCAAAGAATGTGAGAGACGTTGTAAGACAAAAGATCTCCAGATTTTAAAAGTAGTATCATTTCACTCTCACCGATTTCAAAAGCGACAACTGCTTTAATTTCGAGAAGGATGTGGCGAAGCAGCACTGCAGAAGAAAGCAATGGCTATGGACGGAGAGCAGTTGAGAGGTTATTTCTCAACAGTGAATGAGATACCAAAAACGTTGCTAAGTTTATCTCCTGTTTTTGGAAGGAAAGAAACGTGCCTTGTAAAAAAATTTGCTTTGGAATGACAAATTTCACTTTGTTTGATTGAGTTTTTAGAAAGTTATTTTTGAGAGTTAGAGGAGTAATGAGTGGAAAGAGATAGAGAGAAAAATTTATTGAAAACTATGCCGAGAGTTGAGAGTTACTCTCAGAAAGGGCAACCAAACACAGCAAATAATCATTTTTTTCCTTCCAACGTGAGAAATGAAAGTGGGTATGCGACTATAAGTACAAGGAGAACATATGAAGGTGGGCTTGTGTAGTTTTCACATTTATGAGGTCAATATTTTGATTGTGGTGTAGTATTATTTCTCTACCTCTGTATTAAAAATTTGCGACTTCTATACGTAAGGCGATCATATAAATTTTACCATTGTTAAATCAGTTAATTTATGATGTATAAGTCTAATCATCAAAGTGAGACCCGAAATGAGCACATACCCACAGGGTTGAACAAGATTCTTGTTATACACACAGCCAGCTTATAGTAGCGTCCAAGTGATGTATAAGTTATGCCCTCCACCCAAGTGTCTAACATCGTAAGTTCAACTTTTTATGGAGACAATCATTACACTTCAAACAATCTAGGAGTACTACATAATTACACTCTATGAAGACTATCATTACACTTTTTTCATTAACTTTTCATTAAGGAATCTACTCAAAAGGGCCAAATGGAAAAATCAACTTTTATCTACAAACTTTTTAAAATGGACACTTATTAAGGAACATCCCAAAATGAAATACTGGACCACAAAAAAAAAAAAGACAGAGGGAGTAACTAAAAAAATATATATAATTCCTCTGCCGATAAAAAAAAAATTTTTGATCCTATTTCCTCAAAAAATTACGTCAGCTTTCTTAAAAGCAAAATAACAACAGTTCAGTATATTCTGGAAATCTGTACTATACTCACCGGTTTCCATAGCCACCGGGCAAAGAAGTATGACAGCTAAAAATACAAAACTTCTCTTCCAAAAATCAATCCCCTAACCGTTAAGGCGGGCAAAATTTTCTCAACCGCTATTTTACAAAATTGCTGTACAAAGAAAATTGGGGAGATAAAAAGCCGAAAAGCCACACATTTACAATTTTGAAAAATAACCAAATGAAGCAAGAAAATAAATACCACCCCAAACATACACCATTGCTGATGCCCGTTGATGCACGTAATCCAATCAAAACCTTTGGCCCGTCAAATTGATGATTTGTCGCCCCTAATGCAGCTTCTTGCAGTCAAGGTGACACACACTCCTTTATGAATTAACAAACAACAGTCCAAGAAGAAATTTCACTCTGTACAAAGTATCTTGCAATGCTGCCCACTATGCATACACCACCACTGCTTCTACAGCGAGAAAAATCATCTATCAGCAAAAAGAATATTGACATAAAAGCATGGTTTATGCTTGCAGCAGGAATAGACCCAGACAACACAAATCAACTCAGAAGGCTCTGTGAATAAAATGTTACTTTCAATAACATAGAACAATGCAGCCTTTTGTCGAAAAATGTGTGAAAAGGATAGAAGAAATTATCTTCAAAACAGGGGAGTAATATTTCACTTGCCTTGTGCCTTTTAGAATAGTGTCATCTAGGTCTAAAGTTCCACTATCGCTAAAAGAAAGGTAATTAACTACAGAAAATGCTATCCACAAACCCAACCGGTGTTTATCAGCGTACGTGAAAACAGTATATAAATATATGCAAAGTTGTATTGAACCACATAGAACATGCCTTGATCAAATACGCATGGATTCTCTCTCCTAAACCACAGTTCGCAGGACTGTGGATGGCAAGACCCATAAGATATTTGTGCCAACAGTGAGCATTAAAAGGTTGCGAGCTGTTTGTGCCACGGGTATGTATTAAACAGACCTCATACAGAGAGGCTGACGGAAGAAAAACTAAAGAAATTTCAGTAAAACAGAATGGAGATATAGACAAAAGCTGAAGATTCACATTAGAGACAGAAAACCATACCTGAAGAAGGTTACATTCCCTGATCTGAAACATCCAATGGTGAAACAGGTTCCGAGCTTAAATCAAGATATCCGAATATCAAGCTCCACAATTACCCATGAAAAGTCCCAGATCAATTCCTCAAGAGAACAAACAATTTGGTGATGGAGATACAGGAACGCAGACATTAATGCGGCTTCCAGGGCAAAATTCAAAAAAATTGCCGTTTGCTTTTGAAATATACATAATGCAAGACAAAGAAGCCAGCAAATATAGTATCTGATAAGCCCAAATTCTGCGTTTTCAATCTCCAAACCATTTAACGCACGTCTTAAAAGATCAAGCATCTTCCACACTTTGGTTTTGTCCACACTTCATCCAAGGGATGGCAAAAATATTGAGAATCATGATTGACAATCTTCACATTTGTCCACGAGGCAGTGTCTCCATATGAAACAATATACCCCTCCAAAATTGTGGTATCAGGTAATGGACCATTTTCCACAAGATCATTCATTTGACAGCTGAAGTATGCCACGCATCTGAAGGTAAGGATTCTCCAAAAGCTTTTCATTGTTGCTCTGCGCAAAAGGAGCATAGCCCACTTAAGTATCGCTACATGTCATTAGGGTACTAAGCAAAAGATAGCAGTAATAACAAGATTCACGAAGAGACCAAAAAATAAATAGATAAATAAGAAGAAACAAGCTTGGAGAATGAAGAGCAAAAGTTTAAATCCCTTGATTACATATACTGGTGATCTATGAATAGGAGTCACCATTCTATCTACCTCCTTCCAGTAAAACAAACCAGAGAACAATCTTTCTTTCTTTTTTCTCAGTGAAAGTCAGTAGTGTTACTTGTAGTAAGGTTTGAACCCCAGCCAAATGCATGGGTGCACATGGTGCCTACCACTGGGTACCACTCCACTTGCAACCAGAGAACAATCTGGCGACACAAGTTTTTTTTCTTTCGTCAGATAACATTAAGTAGCTATTCTTCTATATGAGAGTTGTAGACGCTGACATTACTAAGATTAAAGATACATTTGCAATTTGACAAAATTAAAAAAAACTTGGCGCACGGTGAACAAAAGTTTCATTGACTTAAGTCACTTAACTACTAGTACGGCTGCAAATGAGCCGAGCTGTTCGCGAGCAGCTTGAAGCTCAGCTAGGTTGTGCCTCGTTCAAGCTCGGTTCGCTAAACAAACGAACGAGCTCAAGCCACTAAATGCTTGGCCCGCGAGCATATATCCGCATGTTATGTACATATCTCCTAGATTTATTATTTATTTATCTTTTTACTGCCAAAGTTAACAGATAAGTGCCCTGTGGTTGTGTGACTTGTGTCTACAAAACGCTTTTGTAGAGAAGACTGCATTCCTCTTGAGCATAAACCTTCCATGTGGGAAAGTCTGAAGAGGACTGCACACGTGAACATCTTCTTTCAATGCCTCTTGTATTGCTTTTTTTGTTTGTCCTACATCGGACAACAAAGAGAACTTACACTCAGTGTTCCCCTACAAATAAAGAACCCCAGCACTTCACTTCAAATGTTCAGCAAAACAGATTTCATGGAAGCTCGAGCTTGGCTCACAAATTCTGGGCAAGTCGAGCTCGAGCAGAGCACCAAGCCCGGCTTGGCTCGGCTCATTCACAGTACTAACTACCAGTAATCTACACGCTGGAGCCATCGTACTACTAATCTCCTCACCAGTATAACACTAAAATAATATAGCCAGCCATTGTACGATAACCAAGTTGTTAATGGATTACATGGATTTTTCTTTTATAGTTCCCTTGATTGATGCTAATCGTTTGGATAGACAACATGAAGCAGCTCAGTGAAAATTAAGGCATGGTTACTACCAAGAAGCACCAGCTGAATGACCTCCAAAATCTTAGGTTCAACTTTCTGCCACTCGTTTACATAGAGTAAAGATCTGGAGAAACAGAAAACAAGGAGGTCCCTCGTGGATCCAAGCACCACCAGAACCTTTCCATATAAGTATTATTGATTCAGTGACACCGGCAACATGAAAACTCATGTCTAGGCGGCTGTTCCAAGGGTAAAGAAAGTGTGGGGAGTTGCATGTTATGTCTACTGGACATGCACTATTTAGCAAAGCATCAAGAAAGTCCAGATCAACTGTGTGTCCTTTGCAAGTGTATGGAACTACTCTTGACTAGCTCCCTACTTCGAGGCCAACCACTAAAACATGGAGCCGTATATTAGAACTTCCACTTTTTCTTTTTTCTTTGCCGATTGTTGAATTTAGTTTCCCAGCACTAGCCTCGTCTTGACATTAAGATTCCTATCTAGAAAAGTATAAGTTATTACCAATCATTAAGGGAAAAAATTGACTTGAATATTGTTTTAAAACTATCAGTGCTTCAGGCATCAACATATTTTCCCATCAAACTATTTGAAAGGCGTACCTGCTGAGCTCTGGAAACAAGACTCTGAAGCATACGTTGGTATTTTTCAGGTTCTTCTGTCATCATTCTCTGCAAAATCCAAACTCCAGATTAGTTTGTGCTGGCTTGTAGCTAACGTATACAAATATTGTGCTTGGCAAAAGAGCGCTCTACCTTCAAAAGGAAAGTTGAGGCGTAATACGCCACCCTTGAGTCTGTATCATCTAAAAGCACCCTATAAAATACCAAAGTTGCAATGTTTATCAGACAATTCCATAAGAAAAGAAAAGGCTATTTTATGGACAGAACATAGAATTGAAATTACCTAAAGAACTCCTCTCCGTCTACTGCTTGAAAAGAAGCAGGGTCTGCAGTGCATTTACCAATTAGAAGTAAAAGAAGGGTAGCCCGTATATCAGAAGTAGCACCAGGTAGGTTTCCTCTTCCTTTGCTACCAACAGAGACACCCAATGCAATATTGTCTGTTGCTGCTCCTTCAAGTTGAATTAGAGGCCAATAGAACAAAGCAGCAGGAACACGTCCAATCAAACGCATGGGCACAATGGCCTGTCCATGGAGAAGTAATGCAGCCATTGATGCAGTCTCACAAATTGGAGTGTCATTGTGACCAAATATGTTCTTCATTTCCATGGATTCCTCCCAGAGGAAATTTTCTTGTTGGGGGAAATGTTCTCCTGCATCATTCTTTTTATTTGGGTCTGTGTACTCTGTGACCTTACCATCATGGATTGTATCTCTAAATGGCATAGAAGTGGCTGGGAGTACTTTCAGGCACAATTGAGAAAATAGAATGTCGCACATCTGTTTTAGGAGCAGCAAATAGGTGAGAACATAAGGAGATGTTTAAGCTAAAGGCTTCCTCACAAAATTTATGTAACAAACTCATCTCATTGGGAAGAATATATTAACAGATTGCTAATAGGTAGACCAACTAATTCAAACCAAAAATACTTGACACAGCTTTAACATTTGCTATTTTACAGTTATCTTTATTGTAGGCCGAAAAGGAAAGAACGGAGGAGCGCTTAAGAGTCTCTAGGTTATCATATAGAATTACCTTCAAAATATTTATTCGGTCTGTTTCGTTTATCTGGGCCACCAACGACAAAGCACAGCTCATAATGTCTATCACTGCATTTGCTTTCTCAAGGGGACTGGTGTCTTGTAGTTGTCCACCAGCTTCGTTGCTGGTTGAATACTGTAGTGCATTCTCATCCAACAAAAATTTGCATCGCATAAGAAGCCTCTCTAAAACAAATAGGAAGCCCCATCGGATGATACTATTTCTCGACTTCAGAAGTCCGCACATTAGCCAAATTGATAAAGGAACATCTGAATCCACCAAATAATCATTGACAGCAGCCAGGGTAATTTTCTGCTGCAAGTTTCTGATATTGGACCATATACTTGCATCCCTATCCCCGCTAATTTCTTCCATCAGCAATTCCCCCAACCATACATACCCATTCTGACGACAAACAAGTCTTTCTGAATGAAGAAGAGAATGCAAAGTCGCCCATGAGAGCTTCACCTTCATAGCAACAGTGAGTCCCAGAACTCCATCCTCAATGCTCTTCATAGACTTGTAAGATTTAGTTATCTGTACTGTCTGACCGAATTCTTTGTCTAGATGACTAAATGAATTTGTGAAAGTATCAAGTTTCTCAGTGATCTTCTCCAACAGCTGCAGAAATGTAATGATTTTCAGAATGCAGAAACATCAACAGAAAGTTCTGCAGCCTAAATTAAAAAATCTATCCCATGCTTCTGGGAAAGTGATTTCTCTTTTCAAACAAAAATAGGGAAAAAAATTAACAAACTCAAAACTACTACTGCAAGCTATAGAGTTGTGTGAAACAAGAAATGCATACAACATGACAAGGCCGAAAACAAATTATAAAAGGCCTACAAATCTTATTCCGCTCCCTCTTTCAAATGATGAGAAAATTTCGTGTACATGAGCCGATTATACATACCAAGCCACCTATTGTTTGACTACTGGCTTTATGTGTACAAAGTGATTTCTCAGCTTTCACAAAACCCCAAGCTTAACAGTATTACTCGACGTATGCAAGCAAATGCACAATATATATATATATATATATATATATAGAGAGAGAGAGAGAGAGAGAGAGAGAGAGACCGACCGTGTTTAGTCTATCACCGTTGGGATAAGTAAGCAGTGCAGCAGAAATCGATCTTCGTAAGAGCTCCCCAATTCCTTCTACACCAAGCTTGACAGAAAGATAAAAAGCTTCAGGCGCCTCTGCAAGCATAAGTAGGGTAGCAACAGGTTGAATCTCATCGTCACTATATTCTGATACCCCAGAAGCTTGGCATGTCTCATTTATTAGATGCAAAACATAGTCGAAAAGCACCAGATATAGATTTCTCCTTTCTTCCCTTGAATTCGACAGTACCAACTGCATTAAAAATCAAATAATGAGATACTTAAAATGGTTTTGGATGAGTATCACAAAACATTGTGGGTATTTTGTTTAACCAAGCAAGTTCAAGGTCTTAAGGGCCCAACCAATACTTGCATCTATTCTTCGTCGACCCCTGCACCCCTTCCCATTTCTCCTTCTATGCTTTCTCTTCTTTAGCTACGAATTCTAGTTGTTTGTTTTTACCCTCAGAGTCTCTTAACATGGTTGGGTGTTCAGCAGCTACTAGCTACAATGACCTTCTTGAACTTCATATCACTAATGCCAACTTTCAATCTTCCTTCTCAACTACTACTCATTTCCAATTTGTTTATGGTGTCTCATAGATCTTGCTCATTTTTGGCCTGTAGTGAACTGCTTATCTCACCAATAATGAAGTGCTATCACTAGGGGATTATAAGTAATTAAGTATCACCTGCTTTTACATGCTTTTTGCACAGAACTATTGTTGATCTGATTGTTAGTTTGTCTAGTTATTACAAGATAAAAAGCATTCACTTAATCAGAAGATGTTTACAGCTAGGCCCATATAACAAACTCAACAGGAGTCTTTTTATGCTCCTTATGGATGTCCAAATGAAGGACTTTGATGTCCAAGTTCAACAAAAATACATGAAATCTAGTTATAGGTGGCTTGTGCAGATAAAATGAAAATGGCATATGTTAATACATCATTAGGATGACGAGGACATCAAGTCCCTCCTATTAAGTTGTTGATGGAGCTCTCAAACTCATTATGAAAAGCACCAAGAAAAATATTAAAGTCTCATTCGATAATGATGCCAACAAAAATCCTTTATTGAATAACCCCATCACTCCAAATGGAACCTTAGTACTCACAGGACTGCATCAAGTTCCAGCGACTACAAAGATGCTCTGAGGTTTACAAATTACATGACAGGCACTTATTTTGTTACTTTGTTCAGAAGATCAGCATTGACAGATCGATTGTAGATTTAGGATGCTGAGATTAGACCTACTTTGATAGGTTTTATAGGTTTTAGCCAAACCGCCTTTGGACAACAAAACCCAGACTCCAGGGTACCCATGTACACAAGAAATGACAAGGGCAAGGGTCTGGGATATGTTGCTAAGCTTTATAACCAAAAATCAGACATCCATCTTCATTTCTATAAAATAAAAGTTCAAGCAAATTTAGCCAGATCAGAAACGTGACCCACCAGCTTCCTTTAAAGTTAAAAACGGAACTGAATAATACAATAGTAGTAATTACAGATGACTACTAGCCCATAAGTGTTGCCAAGCGCCCGATCAAAAGAAAACGTGTCGCCAAATGCTAGATGCCCAAAGCAAGTTACTATTCATATATGGAATTCCTTCAAAAGAGTAAGAATGTCTTTCCTGAAGAATCACAAACATACCTCAAGGAAGATAAACTCAATTCCACCGATCAGATCAACCTGCTCAACTAGAAACTTTGTGGTACTAGAAACAGTTATATCAGAAGCTTGATAAAACATGTTTGTTAGCATGCAAATAAGCTTGCTGCAAACAACTTCTGCCCAAGAATTTCTCCTGCTAACCTCTATAAGAGCCTTAACCACCTTCACAAAGCAGAAGAAAAGTGCAAAATCAAACCAGACACTCTGGAGCATGCTAAGTAGAAGTAAAGAACACAACAACAAAACCTACAAGAATTATATAGCACATTAACACACGACTTAACCGAATGAGCAGAAACTATAGAAATGTACTACCTATACGCTACATAATTGATAGCAAATATATTAAGTGATTGGAAACTGTAGCACGTTCTCATCATTGTCAACTTAGCATAATGGTAAAACAGTAAAAATACCAAGCTTGTTCTCATTCCTTTTTTCAGCTTCTTAAGATTTAGTCCCTCCATCCCCTATTCTCGGTCCATCTTTCCATATTGAGAAGCCCCAAACTGTTAGTCCTCTTTGAAAAATCAGAGTATAAAATTTGTTAGCTTTTCAAAACTAGCATGCACAAACAATTAGAAATGCATTCAAAAGTCAGAAGAAAGGATGTCATTGGATCTGATGCCTTTTTATTCAATTCTAATGCAATTGTTACATGTCTCCTTAAAAAGTTAGAATACCTGAAAGGGGCCAAGAGTATTGGATGAAGGGAATACCTAATAATGCACAACACAATAACTGCTCTGATATAAATCAATTGAAAACTTCAATACAAAGTATTATAAACTCAGGCTCAGGTTTGTTCTGCTGAAAGCTTGACTTCAACAGAGGCCTAAAAAGAAGCCACTACAAAGGGTTCAAATCTGGCTATTCAATATCACCAGCACCAACAGGGGTAAGGAAAGCAAGCCATTTTCATCTATGAAACTGCAGTTAGAAGTACAAGAAAGCCCACATACAGATAGGTATGTAACAAACCAAATCCCCAAATATTCACCACCAAATTTGAAGCAGTTGAGGGGACATATAATAGGGACAACAAAATAGAATAGTGCAATTAATAGAAAATTAAAGCATCAAACTGGAGAAGTTGAGAAAGCAAAAACCATAGCAGGTTTCAGGGCAAATTTTTCCTCCAAAAAAAGCATTACATAGCTTCAACTTCTCCCTTTACCTAGTTTTAGTATGGATGACAAGATATAACTACATAATTATTTCTCTCAGCAAAAATGGGTTTCAACAAGATACATGAGCTTGCAACATTCATCAACAGCCCAAAATATAAACCAAAAGAATGTTTCCAATAGTTGCAGCCCAGACAAAATACACTAAAAGGTTTCTCACTGATCTAAGATCCATGAGATGAAAATTGCCCTACACAGAAAACACCTGACCCAGCAGGTAATAGATGACTCACCCTTATATCAAGACCTTGTAATCTGCTCCTCCTGATTTTGCCTCTATCACATACAAAATATAGTAAGCAGCTTAGAGCAGAAGCCCAGACAGATTCTTCCTTCTCCTGCATCTGTGACATAATAAGATGGTAAGGATACATATTACAACAATAACAGTACACATGTAATCCCCAATCAATGGTGGTATGGGCAGAGGAGGCTGGAGAAAGACCTAACCTTTGGCAATATATGCACAAAGTGGCTGTCTCAGAAAGTTTTACTACTGAAATAGTGCCCCCTATGCCTCCAAAAATTGAGGAACTCAATGATACATGAAGTGAAAAAAAAGATACAAACAAATAAACAAGAGTTATGTAGGACAAGATGGACAATCAACATTTGAGAAGAAACAACTCTAGAGCATAACAAAACGAAATCAAACAAATTGCAAGTGTCATTTCAACGTCATTCAAGAAGCTTTTTGAGCAACAATGACCTGAGCTATGTCTTGTACTACAAAAGTCAAGAAAAAAAGGAGATTCTCCTTCACTTAGTTAACTTCTTTAATCTAATCCTGGATAGACTCGTATCTCTGTATCATAAGAAAGAATCAACTGATGAGTTTCTTATAAAACATTTCATAAGTCAATTACTATTTAGATATTCCACCTACAAAAGTAAACTGCAGAAGATGCCGCTCCCAAATGTCATGTATATTACGCAAACTCCTAACTTAAAATGATATTCTTGTCCTCGAATAGTTTTGGACCACTGCATACTTTATGTTGCTCATGCAATTTAGATATGTTTCAAGACACATTTTGGGTGCAAGACTTCCAATTTCAAAATCCAAGTGTCACTACTATAGGATTCACCAGCTTGTGCTACGAGTGACCAAGAGGTGGAAAGAATCCTGAAATTTCATCTTAAAGCAGACACAGTTTAGAATCATCCAACCAGACATAAACTCAACGGAGTCCGTTGGTTGATGACATAGTAGGCTGCATTTTGATGCAGTGAATGGGGCTCAACATTGTCTATGACATTTTTTAACCTACTCAACAAGCAACTGCAATTGAACAATCACTTCTAAATCCATGGGTTCCAAGCGTATTGACTATTGAGGGCAAACACCATGAGCAATTAGTAGAATTAGCCAACCGCATAAACAGACTAGGTTTTCAGCTGATCAAATAAAATAAAAAACCGACTAGGTTTTGATATTTGAAGTCTTTCCTTTTTCAATGGTTTTCCATCGGGCATCTTCTGATAATTGAAGTCAGTAAGAGTAATTTCTTATTCTGACTCCTTGGGCATCTTCAGAAAATTGACTTTTTTCAGTTCTTTCTAATCACTTCCCAATCTTTGATACACAATTGCTCACACACAAGCTTTCTCAATTTTCTCTTCAACGCAACTCTAGGCAGCCTAAAATAGTATATATATCCATACATGACTACTGTAGCCTGTGTATTTAACTCCTTGTTACCAGTACTTGCCCAAAGTAAGTAGATCCTGACAATTATACAATCACACAATCACTTGGTAAAATCAACAAACTTAACAGATATAAG
Organism: Rhododendron kiyosumense; assembly: GCA_019656275.1. NCBI lineage: Eukaryota > Viridiplantae > Streptophyta > Magnoliopsida > Ericales > Ericaceae > Rhododendron > Rhododendron kiyosumense. The sequence goes on from BPLS01000594.1 coordinate 72,488, forward strand.
TAATCAGTAATCACGCTCTGATGCTTAAAGAGACCATCTCATACGCCTCCTCAAATATTGGAAAAGTATAAAAAAAAGATCAAAAAATGTGCAGCGCAGCAGTTTCCAAAACGACATAAATTGTAACCCAACCAGAATTCGATAGAATAAACCAACACCCAAACCACCACACTCCATCTTTTATGTGCCAGATTCCGGTCCGAGAAACCCGTTTACACTATTTCACCAATTTCAACATGGCCAAGCAAGAATCTCTCCCTACTGCCAAGGCCAGCTTTCCCAAGGGGTGAATAGAGAGGTCATTTCTGCCTTCCTTATGACCATTAAACAGTTTTAAGGTGGACAAAGGGTTGGTGTCACAGATGCAGAAGGCGATGTCATCACAGGTCAAAATGTAAGATGAGATTCCAGGGTAAGAAAAGGGACTCGTTGGGAAGGAGGAGGTCACTGACGGAGGCAGAGTGTTCAGTAAGGGAGCAATAATTGGCAAACTGGAGAGGTCAAAGGTCTCTATGGTGTTGTCGGCATGGCCAGAGGCAACAGAACCAGCAACTAGGACATAATTAGGTGCTTTAGGGTCTCAGTTTCATGGAAATTCTCTAGGGTTTTGAACTTAAATCCCCAAATGAATCGCTCGTACGTGCCAGCCACAAAACTCATCTTCGCCATTCTCTCTTTGTATGGCTAGATATGTCATGTCTTTATGGAAATGGTAACCACCACACACTAGGCAGTGGTTAAGGGTGCATATAAAGCTATAAATTTAAATATTTCAATACACTTTTTGATACACCACACATTTCTACACTCTTCTTACATATCCTAACACACTTTTTGAACCTTAAACACCACCCAAAGGGATGTGATTACCATTTCCCATGTCAATACATATGCATATATTATCTTGTTAGTTGCCTTGGATGTATATACTGAAACAAATGTTTGTTATTCAGCAAGCAAATGTCCAGCTAGTGGAACGGATATGAGCCCGATCCAATTTTCTCCTTGCTGGTTCTGCCAGATTCAGAGAGGATATATCATCGGTTCCATTAGAGTGACATCGAATTTGGCCCAAACTCGATTAGCCAACGGGCCTAGCTGGCTACACTGTATAGAGTTTCTGCCTCTTAAGTTTCGGTTGACAGTACAATCTTTGGTTCTACGCATGTAACTCAACTCCACATGGAACAGGCAACAAGGATGATTTAGTGATGCTTTCTGAAAAGTGTTGTACATTTTGACTTTTCATGTTTGGTCATAAAAGAATCGCTGATGAGATGTACCTGAACGAGATGAAGAAGAATCTCATACAGAATGCTTAAAATCCAAGTCTCAAAGTTATTGATTGCTGAAGAATTTCCCATCTTCTTAGTAAAATCTGATTCCCTCTTTCCTTGGGGTGAAAAAATTACTTCGTTCTCCAAGAATGTTTCTTCTTCAACAGTGGGTGTATCATCAAGTATTATTGGCTCCAATAGATGACCATGGACCCCAAGGTTTAAGATTAAATCAAAAGCACGAGACCTCGAAGCCAGTCTGGGAGAATTAACCATTTCCTGAAAAAAACACAGCATCAGAACACCAGAAGGAAAAAGACAAAACAAAACAACGAATAGAAATAGATCCAGCACCTCAAGCATCGACAGAGTGAGAGGGGCAGCGGTTCCAGAATCCAATACATACCTACAAAACAAAAGCATACATAACATGACAAATTACATGAAACGACATCTATTAAAACAATACATGACACTAAGACCACCAAATCAATCCTCTTAAAATTCTATGCTTTTGTTCCATATTCTATTCATAGCTTACCATCGTTTTTTATTGAACTTACAAATTGAAATTTAAAATATATCACTACGCTGCTTGCAAATATTTGGAAAGCGCTACGCATTTAGTTGAAGTTATATGCTTCAGATAATTTAAATTTATAAGGCATAGATGACAAAGAAAAAGTGTGTACAAAGGTTGATGTTTCACTTGATGAGACAACTTGTGGGTCCCAAAGGCAAAGAAGATCCCTGCCTGTTTTTTAAACCGGGGGTATAGGTGCCTGATTCTGAAACATGAAACCAACCACTGTGCTGAACCCACAAATGAATAATCAAAGGGCTATTTTACTAAAAAGGGAAAATTTCAAAGGATTCAAGACACCGCAGATGCCAAAAAAATATCATTATAAATATCTCAGTGTGTTCTTTCTTAAGGGTTTCATGGGCTTAATAATGTCGAAATGATAATAAGAGAGGAAGCCAAGTGATCAATGTCAAATAAGTACTAGATAAAAATGCATATTCTCATGAAGGTCCCCACCATATGGTTTTATAAGAGATGTGGTGTGGGTAGAAGCCAGAGATAATCATATGCACAACTATCTACAGAGAGAGAAAAAGAGAGAATGTGTCTCCATTTAGTCAGACACAATAGCATAGAAGAACGGATTGTAAAAATGCTAGTAAAGGAGTACATTAGAGCATACATGTCAATAACAAGTTTGATGAGAACGCTCACAGCCACATCCACTGATGGCTTTCCACCATTGTTACTTAATTTGGACGAGATAGTCATGTGATTAGTACATGGAGGTGGTGTCTCTGAGCAAACTGCAGCAATGACCTCACATACTTCCACTTGATTCAACCGCAAAGGTTGTTGCTCACTGTTGCACAAACAAAAATTTTGTAAGAGGTGCCAGGGAGAGGGCAATGAGAGCTACAAAATGTTAAATGTCTTTGCTGTCAATGACAGCCAAACAAGAAGTTCTGACAATGTGAATTTAACAACTGAAATCCCTTCAACGCGATGTAGGATAAATAAAAATGAAGTCAAAGGGGAGAAATCACAAAGGTCTAAGACTCTAAGCATGCTGATTATCACAATGACCATTTGCAAGAATTAAAGGGGAAAGAAAGTGAGAAAGAATAGAGCTCCTCCAAGAAAATGCATTGTTAGGACTTGGGACGTATAAGCAAATGTAGTTCAAAAACTATTGTCCACTACCCCTACACAACTTATAGAAATGGAATTACATCAAGAACGCTACATATTCTCACTTAACAAACTATGATCGATAGACAAACATTTGAGAGATGTACAGTATTTAACAACATTAACCATAAAAGACGAAGTCTTCCATCCTGTTAGTACCTGTAGTGCCGATACTGGAAAAGTTGCCGAGCACGTGGACGGAATGTGCTCAACGGAGAATCTTCCCTGAAAAAATAATCACATTCTCCCAACAGTTACTTCATAATACAATCGTATCTTTCCGTAAATGCACATGCCTCTTCACAATAGTTATTAGTACAGGAGTAAAGTTTGCAGACATTCTTCCCAGAAAATTTTATAAGCACAGGAATACTCGAGTTTCCTTGACTCCTAAATTACTTCTAATTTCTAAACAATTTGTGAGTTCCCCATAACCATTCTCTTTCTACATGACATTTGATTTTATCTAGCTTGAAGGATCACCTTCAATTGAATTCAGGCATAACACTCCTTTGAAAATCAAGGAGACATGGTTCCACCCTGTAGTCCGGAGAAATAAGTAGTTGAATGATCATAGGCAAAGCAGTAACTTCAGATTGTTTTTCATCTAAGTTTTTATCTTTGTTTGGTTGAGTTTTGAGAAATTTTTTTGATGTAATGAGTGGTAATGAGTGGAGAGAGAGAGAGAGATAGAAAAACTTATTGAGAATCGAGTGAACAAAGTATATGCGTTTAGTCAAGGAAAATTTTCATTTCTCAAACTCATACGTTGGAGACTCCTAAAAACTTCTCCCCTTTTTTTGTCTCCTGTTTCTACTTCTGGAAATTTCTCCAGTATGAATAAGACCTTAAGCCATATACGCTCCCCCCTGCCATGCTACTCACTTCACCCCAAGTTGCAATTTTTTGCACTCCCTCTATTTGGCAATTTTTGCTTGAACATCCAAATTAGACGAAAAATGCAACTATAATAGCATAGTGAGTGAAAATAACATGCCATATCTGATGAGGGTCTGGTTTTGTGCGTTTAGATGCTGTTATTGCTCTCAAGTGCGCACGGGCAGAAGCAGAACTGGTGACCGTAGTGAGCAAGGAGGGCTGCAACAGCTGACCAAGGTAAGGCATATCAGTAGTCCCAAAATTTCTCCGAGATTGGCCCTTAATTTTAGCTTCCATATCCCCTACAAGAAGAGCCGCCGCACCTACTTCAAGGAAACTGTGTGTACTCGTGTCTTGGGAACTTGGAACATGATCACTGCAAAGTTGGGTTTTCAAGCCATACAAGAAACCACAAGACAGCCAAATCAAACTTCATAGTTTTATGCTGTACCTTTTTCCCCTTTACCCTAATAGAACTCCAATCCAAAACATCAACATATAAAACTGTTGTAGAGTGATAATAACCCCACCAATGCCAAAAGGTGCACTTAGAAATCAATTACCTTTCAGTTGAAAGCAATGACGATTGACCGTCCCTACACCAACGCCATTTCAGAACATCGAGGGCTATGAACTCAAGATTGTCCATTCCATCACTTTCTTCCACAATTGGTGAGTTTGAAACAGATAAAGCTGACGCCTCCTTGTTCTCTAACGATTCTTTATTAGTTGCAGGGCTCAATTGGGAATTGAAGGATTTGCTCAATAAAGATGACAATGACGGAAGTGACTGCCTTGCAGAAGGAACTCCAGCAAATGCTGCTGGTTGGAAAGACCGTTTTGGCAGATGTTGAGCCACTAGCGATCGGACATAATCTAAGGACTTCACAAGTGCTTGTGATGCAAAATTTGATACAGGCAAAGGAGGTATATTTGTCGTAGTTGATGATGCCCCAGATTGTTGGCTAGAAGGCTGCGACCATGATGCTGATCTACGGCTCGGATTAACATTGCACTCAGCAATTATGTTCACACAAAACCGATCAATCTGTTTTAATGTATCCTCACTGGGTTTATATCTGCAACAAGTGAAAAGCAAGCGCATGCATGAAAATTGAAGAAAGAATCCAGCACTTGGATGGCTTTAAATGGGAACTGGTAAATCGAGGCAGTAATTAAAGGGGGTGATTAATAAGAATAAGCACTGGAAAAGCATAATTGATAGCCAATTCAATTATTTCCAAGTATAACCTAAAATCAGGCCCTTCAATTTTAATCCAACCAAATAAAAGCCAGGATAATTTGTTCCAAGAAGAAAGTACCTGAGAAGGTACCGTTTCAGGAGTGCCACACACCTTGCAACTACTGCGGGGCTGTTGCAAATAAAACCAGTATCAGCAGCCAAAAAGGTATGTTTTCATACCTAGAGCAAGAACATCACAACAAGAAACTCGTATGGTTGAGGGGTTTAAAAACACGTTTTTGAGGTTGATCTGGGAAAGAACCCATTCTTAAGGAAACAAACCAAACAAAGCCTTAAGTCCCAATCAATTGGGGTCGGCTACATGAATCTATTTTTTCCATTGAGCTCTACCGAGCGTATCTTGTTCCATGATATTCACACACAAAATTAGATCCTTTTCAACTACCGCCTCTAATGTCCATTCTTAAGGAAACACCAAGAAGATATTCTCTAATTCTCATAAACAATTTCGCTTGAAAGGACATAAATTATATAAGCAAGAGTGTTACTATATGAGAAGCATGACAAAGCAGATCCATGATTTGAATGGACAACAAGGACTACATCTGATTACATAAATCAGATAAGGTGGAAGTTATATAGAGGGGCCACCACTTAAAATTTGGCTAAGCATAAACCAGGTGATTTTACTTGTTTTGAAACAAAAATTCACATTCTCCCCCTTCCCAAGCACACTAGATACCCTCCATCTCTGATCACCGGAGACGACTAGTAGCAACCCACTGTGACCCTATCCCACCACATCCGGTGACTTCCCCTGCCTTTAGCCACCCTCTCTGATAACTTCCCACATTGGCCGTGCCATCAAGTGATTCCCCTTCTGTCGGCAACCCTCTCCGGCCATTCCGACCTCCTCGAGGCAACCCCTCTGTCCACTGCGTCACTTGTTTACAAAACAGGTTTCCAATTTGCATGAGCATCAAATGTGTTTTCTGGGTTTTTGTTCTCCATTTGAACAAATATAAAAACTTGCTCCTGTTTCTGCGAACATAAAATTGAAAACTGACAACCTTATCTAATATACCCTAAAATTTTGTATGTTGCTAGCACAAAGAAGACATGTAGGCACTCCATACAGCTTACATGAATTTGTTGCCTCACTCTTTGCAGCCTGTTTCACCACCAGCCAAGCAACCAAGTTGCTTGATGTGGGTACATGGGTCTACAAGCAACATCAATGCCACGATATCACCATGTGGGCCCCTGCATTTATTGCCAAATTGGTTTCGAGCTGGATTGTTCACATATGGATTTACTGATTTAGGGTTCAAGAGGCTTTGGGCAAGACTGAGTTTGTTCCATAAACCTCCTGTAATTTGATGGTTCAGATCCTCTTACATATCATCCTTCCCAGAAGGCTACTTCGGACCATTGTCTCAAGTATGCTGACCATTTGAACAAACAATAGACGTTCCAGGTAAACATAGTAAATCACCGAGAAAGATTTAAATTTGGAAAGAATATTCGAGGTCGCACATAGGACTGAGATGCTATGCTATGAAGTAGAACACAGCTATAGCACGTGTCAAGAATATCAAAACACCAAATGCAGCACCGTTTGCAGTGAAGGTGCCAAAAGTAAATATACAGTACACAATGCTTCCAAACACATGATACAAACCTGCGCTCCTTCTCTGCAAGAGTGTGTTCTAAGACGACACTGTAAGCTAAGTCAGTTGTAATATGTGCTGCAAGGTAGTCCTGAAATAAAGAAAGCAAAATCATAAAACATGATTCCACAAATCGCACATCTAGATTTTATGTACGGGCATAAAATACTTCTTACTAGCTTCTTTTTCAGTCAAAAATCAAGGGAGGAGAAATTAAGTTAGACCCAGGCTACCTGATTGGCCCACAGGTGAGAACGAGGTTGTTGGGTCGGAAGGTCAAGGCACGGTCAAGGAAGAGGTCACCACAGGGAATGAACTCCTCTCATGAGATAAGATCACAGGTTATTGTTATGGATTTATTATCGTTTTCTGTGGGTGTTGGTTTAACTCAGTAACTCGCCCTGGGCAGGGCCACAATGGAATCTTTATGGAAGTCCTCTGAGACTCTGAGCTATACAGAGGTAGAAAAGACATTAACTTCCTAGGATATGAATGGAAATCTTGCTAACCAAAACACCTCACAGTATAAAAATACAAGGCACAGTCTTCCTAAGGGACAAGACGGGCTACTATACTTATATATCATACCCCAAACTAGACCTAGATACTTCCTTCTTCTCAAGAATGTCACTAACTAATGCATCAGAGTGCTCCAACCTATCACCCCAAGTCAAGCAGCCTTACATTGTCTCCATGTAAAGGAAGAGGAATGCAGTGTTGCACTCGCTAATTAGTCAAGATTACATCATCAACCTCCTCACTTAGTTGCAGGAACCTCCTACAGGGGCCATGCTCTTCCCTCCCTAACCTCACTCTAGCTGAGTCTAGCTCCTATATAGGAAACCATGTTCTCAATGGAGATGGAATTCCTTAATTTTAAATCCCAAACAAATAAAAGAGGAGCAACCAAGAAAATGAAAGTCTAGCAGCAATAAAATCATATGACCAATCGACTTCAAAATTCTTGTACTTTGCATCAGTGTAACATTAATTATATATACAAACTAAAAATTTGCAGCTGATAACAATCTCTAGCATTTATTCCCATATAGAAAGACATATTACAACTAAGGAAAAACAAGTTTCTAAGATCACAAAGGTTGTTTATAAAATATGTCGAACTTATGAAAACTTCCATAGGTGCTCCCAATCTTGGTAGTATTCGATAACTCAATTAAGAGCATAACAATGAATATATGTACGTGCTCCAAAGAGAATGTAATTGGTGGCCGGGCAATAAAAAGCGGTCTGTAAAGCATAGTCACCTACCACTAAAACAGTTTTAACTTTAACTTCGAGAGGCAGGAGACCTGACCTATCATTGATTGCTACGTGAATATAACTTACGGTAGTTTTGAATTTAAACTTAGCAAAAAGTCGGTTGGGAAAATTAAATGCAATCGGAAAAGCATATTTACCTGCTACCAAAACAGTACAGTATTAAATTTAAGTTGGAGAAGCTGGCGGCCTGACCTATCATTGAATGCTAAGGAGCTTAACTTAAGGTAGTTACGCATTTAATCTTAAAAGAAAGTCGGTGGCCGGCCATTTAACGGAGGTCGGAAAAGCATATCACCTACCACTAAAAAAGCTTCAGTTTTAAATCTGATACATGACCTACATTGCATGCCGCGACTTCATGTGAAGGCAGTTTCAAATGTTAATTGTAGAGTTATGCTTATGTCATTCATCGGTACTAAATTGGTACCGTACTAAAGATAACTATTATCAAACACCTTTTGTTTCCTCAACGCTATCTACCCGAAGAGAAATCATTTTTTCTGCTAAATGCACAACAACCACAAATAGTCAATCATTTGCCCGCGGAATTACGTACTTTCCTTTGTCCAAGAGTCCACGTGCTTGTCAGTTGCCCAAATGGCAACAATCTTGTATTACACTAGAAACACAAAAACGAGAATCTCGTTCTTCAAATAGGTACAAAAATCCCTGCTTCCATGAAAGAGGCATTATGCCATAGGGAAAACTCTATGTGTGGTACCGCACGAATGAATTACCGCATCAACCGTGTAATGGAGTCACGAAACCAACCAAAGTACCCATGTTGCAAGGAAAAGCAATAACATAATTGTTAATGGAAGTGCTAGGAGTATGTGAAAATGATATGCATTAGCTAATCTTAATGGACTATGTACACCTTGACATAGAAGAATAAAGAAAGGTTGCTCATGTCATAACCCGAGTTGATTGGGACACGAGGCTTGGTATGGTTTGTTTGGTTTGCTAAGTACCTACTAAATGCCGCGAAGTATCTTATAATCTCTTCACAAGAAAACACTACATTCTAGATTCTCTTCACAAAGTTGGCCAAATTACTGATAATTGGCAATGTAGCATTAACCAATTCTCAGAGGGATCTGATTTCAAGCACTAGAAACACATCAGTAAAACTCGAAAGTATCTAACAGCGTTTAAACAATAGATACCAGTAAACCCTAGATTCCTACACTAAACCATCAGAAACAGACTAAACAGCTCCAAGATCTACAAAAAAAAAAAAAAAACACGAAACTACGAGAATGACGAGATTGCCCCTACCCGCAGAGTCCTCGACGCGTCGGAGGCAACGGCGGCGGGGCTCCCGTGGTGAGACGACGGCGAGAGGCAGTCGGCGACGGCGCGGCGGAGAGGCTCCGGCGGCTTCTTCAGCGACGAGGATCTCAACCTGGAGGCCCCGCCCGCGCCCAGCTGCAACCTCGGGAACACGATAGGGCTCCGCGACGGGCTGTTGCTGTAGTTCGACGTCGACATCGATTGGCTCTCCGGTCACTCTGCATCAACACACAGATACATGTGCTTTATATATACGTTAACCTAGATTTAGCAGGAGCTGTGCCTGCGGAAGTCTCATTGCGTTTTGGGAGCAATGGTGTGTGAACTGTTCGTCGTGTGACACGAAGAGAGAGAAAGTGAAGAGGAGAGAAAGAGAGAGAGAGAGAGAGAGTAGTGTCAAGTGTGTTTTGTTTTTGAGAATTTGGTTGAATTTTTTGAAGTGTGGTCAGTCGGGTATTAGCTGTATGTATAAGGGTAGTTTAATGAGGGTTATAGCTGGCAAGCGCTGCGATTATGGTCTACTTTAATTGATGGATTGGATGGGTAGTCGAATCGAATCATAATAAAGGAGAAAATATATGGTAAGTACTTTATAATCTGTTGTTGCCTATTTTGCGTTTGTATTTTTCTGCCCAAGTGATCTTATGGGGTGATGATAAAAATAGCGCATTTTTATTATTTCACAAATTTTTTTACGCACATCAAAGGACAACATAATGAATTCATATGTAGATAAAACAAAAAATATATATTGAAATGTAGTATATGGTAAATGGGGGACGCGAAAATTAATTTGCTGCTAAAAACAAAGTTTTTTTTTTTATCCGCTGCCGGAAACAATATTGAAAATCTAAGTTTGATATTCTTTCTCTCTCTCCTATGTTTCCTTTCTTTCTTATTTTTCAAATATGTATACCGAGGAAACACAACTTAAGATAAGTGGAAAAAGTATATCATATGTACATTTTGAAAATATATACCCAATAAAAGAAAGGGAGTGAGTATTTGTACGGAGAGAATGAACGATGAGTAGGCAAGGCAAATAAAATAATACGTACTAAGGGAGTTTTAGAGGGTGTTCCACTAAAGGTTCTTTTTTAAAAAATTCTTTTTTTTCAATTTTCAAACTCAAATATAATGAAAATGAAAAATAATTTTATGATTTTTTTTTGCACCGTATAAAAGATCTCGATGAGATCTATCAAACAAGATCCATATTGATAAAAAAATTATTTGCGTAAACACGTGATTTTTGAGCTTGAAATTACATTCTTTTTCTAAAAGTTCATTTTTTAGGAAACCGGAACGCCCTCTTACTCGTATGAGAAATTTACTTACGAGAAATTGGTAAAGAGATACTACCATACTGTAATTTTGGCGAATTTCTTTGGCATCACTGATAATTGTAATAGGCAATAATGGCGTACACAATGACACTAGAAGCCTAAAAAAAAACATTTGTCGTAAAGTAGTTAACACGTTTATATCGAAAAGATGAGGAAAATGAGAGGCTAGCCATGGTATATATTTTTAAATCACTTAAAAAAATACATAAATATAATTATTTGAGCATAGTTACTTCAGATAGTCCTAATACAAATAATTAAAGAAAAAACGCGAGAATACTTGAAAAAGATAATCTAAAATTGGATTACGTGTTGAATGTAATCATTGTATTATATAAATGCTTAAATTCTTTTGGGCGACTTGACAACATGACCTTATAATTTTAGTAATTTTGTCAAGACCCTTAATTCCAGTGTAGATATGTTTTTGAGCGAACCGAAAAGAAATTAGTCATGACGCGAGTTGGCGGACCCAAACACCTAAACTTCTTTTCAAGATGTTTTGAAATGGAATTTCTTCTAGTTTTGAGGAGGGGGGATGAAGCCTTGTGCCATGGGCTTTTACTTATTTTTGCCGACTTCATGGTGAGCTCATCAATTTTATCCTTCCCATTTTTTGAACACCGCTACCCCTTTTCCTCACTGTCCAATATCATGTGCAGAAGACTTACCACTTACAACAATATTCCCAGACTGACTTAAATACTAAGTTATCTTCCCTTCTTTCTTTCTTTTTTTTCTCTATTGTAAATGAGAAAGTTTGAGCTACAATATGAAGATTTTGCATATGTAAGAAAATTGGCAAAAAACAATCTACATTCCGAGGTGCTCGTAAGTTAATCCGAGACATCCTTTATTACCCAAAAAAAATAAAAAAAGTCTGCATTGTTGTTCGCCTCATATGAATCCTTCTCCCATCAACATTTCTACAATCCCCAACAATTTATTTGCATTGCGCGATGAATCTTAACAATAGAGATGCCTCGTAAAATACCAAGGATTATTCTAACATTCGCCCAAAAGACGTAGGATAATAGGTAAAAAAATACATTGATATCCGATAAAAGTGTATTGATGTTTGTGAAAATATATTCATATTTATGAGATATGCATTGACGTTCAAACTAGTTTAAAATTATGTGCATATTATTCTTCTCTTAGTGGGCAGAGGCGGAGGTTAGCAAAATTGAAATACCAAATAAACTACTTTCATTCACACATAAAATGTGGAGTCGACACCCTTAATAACCCAGTACAAATCTATTCCCAATTTTACCAAGTATTCGTGACGCAAATAAGATAGGTATGTCCAAACCAGTCCCAGGCCCAATGGCCCATTATTACACCACTTCAAGCCCAACACAAGCATGGCCCATAATCACACCAATTCAAGCCCAATACGCGCTTAAAGTCTCGACGCAACCTTATCAGCGTCGCTGTCTTTTTCCTCATCGAATCGGACGGCACTCACCAAATCCGCAAACACAGCCATCCGAATCTGACCGTACACGTGCCCGTCCCACCCCCTCCCAACTAACTCCTCCCCCAGCCTCACCGCCGCCACAACCGTCTCCTCCGCCCCACCTTCCACCGCCTCAACCACCCCCATCCCCTCCGCCGCCACCGCCGTCAGCTTCGCCGCTCTCAACAGCACCTCCCTCCTAGCCGCCGGCGACCCGATCTTGCTCCGTATCACTGCCACGAACCACGCCGGGACAGGCAGCCCGATGTCCATCTCGCTCATGTACAGGAACCCCCGGTCCTTTCGCATCAGGACGTAGTCGTGGGAGAGGGCGAGGATGCAGCCGGCGGCGGAGGCGTGGCCGGTGACGGCGGCGATCGTGGGCAAAGGGAGGGACATCAGGTCGGCGACAAGGGAGCGGAGCTTGGAGCGCATGAGTTTGAGGCGGGGGTTGGTGTCGGCGGCTTTGGCCCAGGCGAGGTCGTAGCCGTTGGAGAAGAATTTGCCGTGGGCGGTGGTGATGAGTGCGGTTGAGGAGGAGGAGGATTCCGAGCGGACTCGGTGGAGGGCGGATTGGATGGAGTCGAGGAGAGGGGGGTTGAGGCGGTGCTCGTCGAGTCCGGTTAGGGTTAGGATGAAGATGCTGCCTCGCTTCTCTAACGTACACATTTCCGTCGCCAATTTTGTGGTTATCCGATCGGCGCCGTGGAAGGAAACAAGAAGAGGAGAGAGAATGGCAGTGTAGTCTCAGGGCCCGTTCCACTTTTTCCAAAAGTGGGTTTTTGAAAAGGAAGGTAAATTTCAAGCTCAAAAATCATGTTTTTATGTAAATAATTTTCCTTTCACTATGGATCTTGTTTGATAGATCTCATTGAGATCTTTAATACGATGCAAAAAAAATTGAAAAATTATTTTTTATTTTCGTTATATTTGAGTTTGAAATTTGAAAAAAAGGAAGTTTTGGAAAAAGAAGGAAACCGGAACGGCTCCTCACTGTACGAGCTCTCCTTCTCAAAAGGAAAATAATTCTGTTCAGTGTGTTCACAGCACAGTCTCTTGCTTCGCCAAAGTAAACCTAGAGTGATATATAATCAAAGATGCTGATTTTGTCTTTTCCTTTTCTTTTCGTTTTTTTTAGCGTAACTCCCTTGCAAGTGTATTTTTGGTGCACTTGCAGGAAAGTGACATTAACAAAAAAGAGAATGACAAAATCATTTCCCATAATCAAATAATCAATCACGTTTCCTCTTCCATTGTTGAGTTGAAATTTCTGTTCAGATAAACTTATTCTTGGAAGGAGCCGTGAAAAAGTTGTTTATGAAAAACATGTAATTTCACCAATTTGTTTCAGTAATCAACAGTTGAAATATGTTTTTAATCTTTGACCAGTAATAAATATCTCTTACTGTTAATAGTTTGTCTTTCAATCTGAATTTTTCAAAACGCTTTTGAACGGTTAAGATTGGACTCTGTAAACTTTATTTACCCAACACAACCTCCGTAAATAATGATTTTCCCATTTTGTACATGTTCTTTTGAAAGAAAGACTACATTATTAAAACAGTAGAGGGGAAGATCAAACCAATTACACAGTCAAATTTCGTCAGCTATTTTGATTCTTGACCAACGTTGGCTTATATAGGTGTCAGTTTGGAAATCTTTAAACTCCTATTGGTTGTCTGAGTCGAATGGGGATGGTTTTGTACGGTGGTGTGCGCAGTATCGTGTTGTGCACTTTTGAGTCGTCAGATCGTGTATCCAAAAGCTCGAATCTCGTCTCGATAATGAACAACTCTCAATCGTTAGTTGCCGATATAAAATTCAAGCCGTCGAATGCACGATCCGACAGCTCAGAAGTGCACAGTATGCCGCACAGCACCAACCTTGAGTCTTAACTGAGGCCCCGTTTGGCTAAATAAGCCAACTTGCTTATTTTTTATCTTTATTCAAATTTTTTTCATATTTATTAATTTTTCCAAAAAAAATTTGAAAAAATTAACAAATATGAAAAAAAATTGAATCAAGACCAAAAAAAAAAACCAATTGACTTATTTAGCCGAACGGAATCTGAGTCCCCAGGTCTTGTAGTTTGAATTGGATTCAAATTGAAGGGCTGCTAGTGCCAGCTTTTGATTATAATAACTCTTGCAAAAGTCCCCAATGAAAGAGGTCTTGTAGTTTGAATTGGATTCAAATTGAAGGGCTGCCAGTACCAGCTTTTGAGTATAACTCTTGCAAAACGTGCAAGTGGGGTCGTAGCCCATTGGAGGCATCTTATACTCTCATACTCCCTCCGTCCCAATTTACTTGTCACTTTTTGAAGTTTGTGCCACTTTTCAATTGATTATATCTTGTAATTTATAATATTTTAGGCGATTTTGAAAACATTGTATTATAGAACAAATCGAGATCTATCAAACAAGATCCATATTGGATATAAAATTCATTACCAATTTAAAGATCTAACTAATTCTTTTTTCTGGTTGGAATAGAACTGTGACAAGTAAATTGGGACGGAGGGAGTACATTTTTTGTTGAAGTTTCAAACCTCTCTCATCCTGTCTCCCATCCCTCTGTGTAGTAGATAAGATTTCTTGTGTACAAAAGTTATGTATAGATATCTCAACTATAATCTCGAATCTTGAGGTTAGATTTCCATGTATCTTCGGAAGATGGTCTTGGGGAATACTTTCAAGAACACCAAGACAATCCCAATCTCATGAATGAAAACCATTTCAAAAAGAGTGCTGCTACACCTTCCTCCAAAAGGAGCCTGCACCGTTTCAACTACAACTAGGCAAGGAAGAAAACAATAAAGAACTTGTTCTTTATGAGGTTGCATATTTGAATTCTATCAAAACGAAGTATTTTAAACCTTAGGATCATTAAAGGGTTTATGGATCGTCAATTTTAGAGTCTCGAAATTAGTGGAGATGTGCGCAAACTATGCTCGGGTATCTGGTAATTAAAAAAAATTCTTGAAATAATTAAACATTCCTTTATGAAAGTCAACCCTTTTAAGCTTAGTTAATGATCAGAGCATCTTAATTGATTTATCAACCCAACATTGTTTTTCAATTTGGTACGAAGATAGCTAAATGTTTTGTAAAAGTTTAAGTTCAAGAGAAAATGATCCGAACCATTTATTTTTTTTAAAATAATTTTGTATGAATTTTTGTAAAAAGTCATGTCACTAGGATATTGATATGCACTTTTTTAAAATTCACAGAGTGAAAATTTGATAATTTTTTTTATAGGAATTCTTTAAAAATAATTAAAAAAATACTACTAGTTAGAATCACCTTATAGAACACGGAGTGGATTTCGCAAAAAAGTTTATATGGGTTTGATCGGTTTGGGTTTTGAGGAAGATTTTAAAGTGTAATAAATAAAGAGAGATAGATAAAGAAAATTTATTGGAAACCAAGTGCACGAGTTTTGAGTACCACAAACGAAACAAGAAATTAAATTCTTTCGAGTACCACAAACGAAATAAGAAATTAAATTATTTTTGCCGGTGGTGGAAACAGTGGGTTTTACACCACTGCCCATTGTGGACCCCACCATGCGTTTATTGTTATAATCAAAACTGTTCATTTTATAGGGCCTATAGTGTAGTATATTCACATAAAAAACCAGCTTGATTAGAGATTGATAGACCAATCAAAAGTTGAATTTCAGTTTATAAAAGGGACGGTCTTATCCTATCATGTTAAATTGTCCATGACCATTTGTTTTATAAAACCAATATTTAAATTTTGATACATCTATCGATATCCGGTGAAGCTAATTTTTTGAATAAGAATATTCATCTACGGAAGACGAATGGTTCAGATCGAAAATTAACACACCATGGGACCCAAGATGATGGTGGTGTAAAACCCATAGTTTCTGAATGGTTCAGATCGAAAATTAATGCACTATGGGGACCAAGATGATGATGGTGTAAAACCCACAGTTTCTGCCGGCTGCAGAAGGTATTTAGGCCCCATTCTGGAAAAGGAAATAAGTACTTATTTTTTAAGAAAACAATTTCAAACTCAAAAATCATGTATTTACGCAAATAATTTTCCTATCAATATGGATCTTATTCGATAAATCTCATTGAGATTTTTAATACGGTGCAAAAAAATTTAAAAACTATTTTTCATTTAAATTATTTTTGAGTTTGAAAATGTAAAATAAGTACTTATTTTTAAGAATATGTTCTGAAACGGGGCCTTAATCTCAACGACCCATTCACTATATGTAGGATCTATGCTTTCTTTATCTATAAACATGACACGGAGAAATTACGTGAAAAAGCGTTACAAGTAATCATGGCAAAAAAAATAAAAAATCACATGGCACATTCGAAAAAGCATAGGCACGTGCTCAATGCTTTTAACAAGTACTACTGCCATTCTCTCTCCTCTACCTCTTCTTCTTCTTGTTGCTTTCCTTCTACGGCAGTGATGGAAATGTGTACGTTAGAGAAGCGGGGCAGTGTCTTCATCCTAACCCTAACTGGACTTAATGAGCACCGTCTCATCACCACCGCCCATGGCAAATTCTTCTCCAACGGCTACGACCTCGCCTGGGCCAAAACCGCCGACACCAACCTATTTACATCCTAAAAAGTGCCACCCAATGAGAAAATTACACGTGGCACCGAATGGTGCGGTGGCCATACGAAACATGTCCCAATTGGGTACCAATTACAGAGGATTACGGGAATTAAGGAGGACGCTGTTTTAATGATAAACGGTGTCGTTTTGGTTTGAACCGATGTCGTTTGCGTAATAATTAAGTGATGGTTTGAAAAGTGATTGGATTCAGCCGTTGATTTAAGCATTATGATCATCGAACGGTATCCTCACTGCCTTGGTTTATAACTGAAATTAGATGCAATTGCAGGGAATCATTTGAGAAGCTAGACGTGTTGCATTAATTCACGTTGCTTGAAAATAGGGAGACGACGATCCAGGAAGTGATCCAGGAAGTGGCCACGAACATCATTATCGAAGCATGCAGAGGAAGAAAGAATTCTGGAAATATCAATGTAACCGTTCGAAAACCCCTTTCAACCGTATTATGTGCCAACGTGGGTATCAATCGAAGACGTGGAGATCGAAGGCAAGCTCAGCGTCTATAAATACAATAATAAAGCAAAGAGAAAGCCCCCCACAAAAATTCATATCATCTGACAATTCATACAAAATGATTACTCAGAGATCTATCTTAGATTAGTTTTTTAGTTTAGAATAGGATCTTTTTGTAAGTTGAAGGCTTATTTGCATGTAAGACTACTTTTGATTAAATTTAAGTTCTCTTATTTTCTTGTAAGTTTTTTCTTATCAAAGAATAGTTGTTTGTAAGTCTACTTTTGATTAAATTCAGTGTGCTTATATTTCTGCATTATTCTTGAAAGAGTCTTAAGAGTGTTTGTATACAAATTTACCTTTGATTAAATTCAGGTTTGTTTGTATTCAATCATCTTTTCTGATTCGAAGCGCGTCAATTTTTTATTTGGTTGATACCTTAAGGAAAAATTCTCTTAGTTGAGGTAATCGGACGGATAACACAATTGCCTGATTTAAATTAGTTATTTCAAATCAATTTGAAAAGAGTAATTTCTTCCTTGAAGTTATTTCTTTTCTGGCACGCTCGCACACAATCATTTGCCATTTGATTGAGCTAATTCAGCCTAAACACAACCACCGCCTCAAACTCATGGACTCCAAGCTCCGCTCCCTAATCGCCGACCTGATCTCCCTCCCCGTGCCGACGATCGCCGCCTTCACCGGCCACGCCTCCGCCGCCGGCTTCATACTCGCTCTTTCCCACGACTTACGTCTTGATGCGCAAGGACCGAGGGTTTCTATACATGAGCGAGCTCGACATCGGACTGCCTATCGTGACGTGGTTCGTGGCGGTGATACAGAGCAAGATCGGGTCGCCGGCGGCGAGGAGGAAGGTGTTGTTGAGGGCGGCGAAGCTGACGGTGGAGAAGGCGGCGGAGTTGGGGGTGGTTGAGGTGGTGGAAGGTGGGGCGGAGGAGACGGTTGCGGCGGCGGTGAGGTTGGGGGAGGGGTTGGTTGGGCTGAGGTGGGATGGACACGCGTACGGTCAAATTCGAATGGCTGTGTTTGCTAATTTGCTGAGCGCCGTCAGATGTGACGAGGAAAATGACAGTCTCGCAGTTAAGGTTGCATCAAGACTTTAATAAAGCACATATTGGGCTTGAATTATGACTTTTACTCCAATTCTTTTTTAGATATTCTAAGATAAAGTTCAAAAGGCAGCTTGTTATGCACAAAATTAATAAAGACAAAAAAAATTGAATAAAGATAAAATAAGAAAAAATCCGAAAAATCCTTAGCAGAACTCAACCTAAACAAGTAGAGAAAAAGATCAAACCAATTTTTTACATAGTCAAATTTAGACCAACTTTGGCATGTACTAAGGTTTATTCAAGTTTGGAAATCTAAACTAGTGCTCTCTTGTTTGGAATGGATTCAAACTGAAGGCTGCAAGCTACAGAGTTGCATACTTCAGGATAGCCTGGATAGAATCTAGGCTTCGTACTCCCCAAAAAAAAATTTGGCTTGTATTTTTTATTTTTGTATTTTGAATTAAGTTTTCCGTCATATTTTTAAGACTAATCATCCGTCTTGACGAAAGAAATCAAAAAAGTATAACAATATTGATTGAAGCTGAAAAAAGTTCATAGAGCCAACAAAATATAAAATATACCAATTGTTTGGTGGCTTTTGATCACAATTTTTTATTTTTTAAACTCCTTTTCATCGATGGAACGAATGATTAATCCAAAAACATAATGTGAATCTAGCAAAAATTCAGAAACATGAACAAAAATTCAAAAACAAAAAATACCAAACATTAAGGATAATGAGGCCTAGTAACTCTTGACCAATCCCAATCTGATTAATGAAACCTTCTAAAAAAGATTACTGCTACATCAACCTGCAAAAGGAGTGCCTCCATATCTGCATCCAAGCATTTCTAAAGAGACAAGAAAAACACCACTCTTCTTCAAAATCAATCAACTCACTCCACATTCAAATGTATCAGAACAACACAAATAAGAAGTTCCAGCAACAAACCCTACCCAACCAGCTAATTAAAACCTACGAAGCCCACGATGGAGCATCGGCACGGAGGGGCATTGGTAACCTTGATGTCCCCTCCCACCACAGTTGTTGCAGATGACTATAGATACACAGTCACGGCTAATATGTCCCAGAAGCCCGCAATTACGACAAATCATGTCACGGAAAGGGCCACCTACCATTTCCATAGGTGGCAGGTGTGACTTGGGGCAATGGCGGGCCATGTGGCCGGATATGTTGCAGATGTTGCAAACCGGGTCATTTGGGCAGTCCCGGGCAAGGTGACCGGTTTTGCGGCAGTTGTTGCACGCCTTGTCATTGGTGCAATCCGTGGCCAGGTGGCCTGCCTTGTAACAGTTATTGCAGAGCCTTACATCGTGAGAGGGAAGACTTGAGTTAGAGCAATCGCGAGCCAGGTGACCCATGTTTCCACACATGTGGCAGACTGGATCATTGTTGCATTCGTTCGCGAGATGACCTGGTTCCTTACAGTTCCAACACGTGGTTGTTGAGGTGCACTCAGAAGCAACGTGACTAGAAGGAAGACAAAGAAATGCAAATATGAGATCTTGCAGCAGTGTGCCAGTTAAGAAGCAAAGATATGGCAGGGGCACAGATATGACACGACAAGCTGATGCGTTCTTTCCCTAAAACTAGGACACAGTTTTTTTGGGAATACATTTGGATACAAACGTGCAAATATATAGTTAAACATGTATATGGATATAAATACACAAATTGACCATCAGTTTACGTCCCAACTAATATGAAGAATCTCGACAGACATGATGCTCAAGAAAACCTTAAGAACTAGGGCATGGAAACGGCTCAGAAATGCTACTTTGATAATGTTCCGTCCAATATTCTACTTTATTTCACTCTTACTGAGATTTACATCATGTAGTCTAATAGGAACACGGAGTAATAGTAGAACTTAGTATCCAGTTATCACCAGATCTTACTCTTGCAATGCTGCAAGCCTGCCATATAAATCTGATCCTCCTCAACCTACCTTTATTTATACACTAATGTACCTTTTGATTTCTCTACAAATTTTACGTGAAACTGAAATATGATTACTCTTAACGAGTATGCTTTTCAAATTGCACAAGATAGTGATACATTGAATTCCACAGTTTTGACAATCACATGCTAGCAAGTGTTTTAGATGTGTCAATTACGTACTAATTTCTTATGCATAGTCCATAGACACCCAAGACGTCTCCGGCACATTGCAAAAAGAGTGTCAGACATGTATCCAAATAAAGCAATGTTTCTAGGTTATGGACCAGAAAAAACAGTATCGGACACGTGTCCAAGAAGTGTCTGAGAAGTGTCAGTGTCCGACACAGAAATGTCACCTTCAATTCATGCTTCTTAGTTTGAGTGAAACAATGGGTTATTCAAGGGACATGCTAATCAGTTTCTATAAGGAACGACCAGAGCCATTCTTAAGGCCTTGGAATTTCTACGGGGCATTACCTCCATTGAAATGAAGCAGTTCTCCTGGCAATGGGGGTAATGGGAACCAGGAGAACCTTGCAACAACCTAAACACATAATCCGACCACAAGTAAATCTCAAAATTGATTTTCAGGCTACTTATCCAACCTAGAATCAAACTATTAAAAAGCAAAGAGGTCATATTTACTCTTGAAGCTCGGAATTCATCCCAATAGTCTACCAATTTTCAGAAAAAGGAAGCTGGAAAAAAAAAAGAATAATAAGAACAAAGCAGCATGAGTCGTTGCAACACAAATCTAATATTAGGAGTATGCTTTCCCATAAGCGAGAGAACATAACAACATTAAGAATGAAAAGATATTCATCTCACCCAGGGAGTCCACAGTTATTGCACACAGTCACATTCGGACAATCTCTGCCAAAATGCCCAGGTCGTTTACAGTTATTACACAGGTAATCTTGCCTGAAAAATAACAGATGGTTATGTGGTAAAATTCAAACCCAATGATAACATGCAAGAATTCTTAAATACTCACAAAGTACTAGTAAACAAACTGGACAAAGCAACAAGAAAACAAATGAGTAGCTACAATTTTGATTATCAACAGTAAAGCTTTCCTTTTTGATGCTTGGGTTGCGGCATCCGTGTTTAAGTAAATACGATTCATAACCACAGAGGCATATAATGAGTCGAAATTGACATCAAAATTGAGCAACTCAACTGAGGAATTCATCAGATCATAACCACAGAAGCATATAATGAGACATATAATGCCACACATGTTTTCTGATACAGTATAACGCAAGTGACGACAGGCTTCCTTCCAGATCATACCATACAGACGTCCAGAGGCAAAAATATCAAAACTACACAGGAGAACAGGGTTATGTGCAGGACTCGGGGAGTTCCTTTCCCAAGATTGAGGTCTTCTGCTGTAGTAGTGTAATTGAAGTTTCTATTTTTTTTTTGTTGATAGGTGCCTGGTTGTATACTTTTTATTTTTCTGCTTTGGTGACTCCTGGACGTATGTCTTAGGGAGTTGACTGAGATAGTTTTGGTTTTGAGTCCTGAATGGACCTTGATGTATCTTGCTTGGAGTATAAATGAAAGAGTGTGTTTACGGAAAAGAAAAGAAAGAGAGCATGGAACAGATAGGTTATATCGATCCTTCCAAATTTGCTGTTCTGAAAAATGCATGACAAAACAATATAACAGGCAGCAGATAGGTGAAATCTGAAGATCGCGGCTCCCTCTATTCTGCTGCATAAAACAAATAAACAAATTCATGAAACCAAGATAAGACAGGTTAATCTGAAGGTCTTCTCTTAGATGAACTGCTGTCAATTTAACCATGATCTTGTGTGTTGACAACACTTCTTGGATACTTGTTTTTACCTTGTTTTTTGTTTTGGCACTTTTCAAGCAAATTTTCCTTACTTAGCTTCCCTTATCAGATCAAATAAGGATGTAAATGTCAATTGGATGTCATAGTTTCCAAATGGCACTTGATGAAAAGGTAAGGACTTGTGGGGCTCTCTCCCCTTGAAGTGTGTTTTTGTGGATAATGAGGTTGCAAAGGAGAAAGAGGAATGACCTTGAATTTTGATGTACCTCTCTTAGGTGTTTGGTGCTGAATGTCATTGATTTTGACGACACTTGGCAAGTTGCACTTCAAGAGAAGCAAAGCATAAAATGAGTTATTATACTGCCAGCCATAAGGATAATGCTCATGGTTCATCCTCCATCTTCTTTGCTTTCGAAACAAGGAGAAGTTAACTTTGAAAGGATGTGGAGATGTGATATGTCAGTACATCCTTTTGAATGTCAAAACAATGACACTAACTACATGACCCTGATTTCAATTGATTTTATTTTTCCCAGCATTTTCAGCCATCAATTAAAGAATGACAGCAGAGACAATGGTCTTTACCATGAACCTATTAGAAAGTAGTTTCCTTGGCAGACTAACCAGATACAGGTTCAGCTGAGACAACTAGACAAGTCTGCACTACCAAATCAACAGTCGCAGGGCACTTAAAAACAAAACCTAGAAAAAACTAATAAAAGATCTAAGCGAGATACGTGAAGAAGCCACATGTAAATAGACAAGCAATATCATGTAATAGTCCATGACCAGAGCACTAACAAAAGCACAACTACGCAAGAAAACTACAATGTTTTCTTCAAGGAAGACCACAATGCTAAATCGCTAATAACAGATTACAACTGTTTATTTTTCCAGAAATTACAAACATACATACCGGTACATGCGGCGATCCCTTTGATAAGGTGCATCACGGAATGATGCACGTTCACTGCTCCGATACCTCTTGGCTCGCAAAGGACTTCTACTTCTATCGAGACTCATATTTGAGAATGCTGTGTAAATTTTCAAAACAAAATAAGAACCTAAACAAAGATCTGCCTAACTACTTGAAGCGACCCACCAACGCCAAAGAATCCCCTCCCTGCTAACATAACCACAAAACCCAATCACCAACCCTAGTTCCAAATGATCTTTAAACCATAGAGAGTGAGAGAGAGACAGCAGAAATCCATTCCGTCACAGATATCCAATATTGTCAACCTAAGAAAATTCACAGTTAGTTTACTGCCACAAGGTCAGAAGCCAAACTCTAACTACAAAAACAGTATCAGTATATGTCAATCCTCTAATAAAAATAAATACTCCGTACTTGGACAACCAAGTTTCTAAATTTGTAGAATCAATGAATCATCATATTAAAGGCTATGACTCCCTTGATTTTTATGGACCAAAAAACCCACTCACATCACACGTACTCCTATAACCTTAACATGGAAAACAAACATGCACATGTATCCTAAGGCGTAATGGATTTGTCTAATAGAAACAGATCTATATTATTGTTTTGCATGACTTTGCAAAAGTTAGTGTTAGCTAGATGAGTAAATTTATCTTATTGTAGACTCTGGACACTATAGAAGCATAGGAGAATCAAATCTGTTTCTAGAGTGAGATCATTGACCAATTACTACAAGCGATCCATATGGCAATTTATCTCCATGCAATCAATGTTTTTATCTCCCGGTTGGAAACAACCCTTTGTGTAGTAACTGCAGTTTCAATACAGTTAGGGAAACTGAATCAGAAGTACTAAAAAGGAGACATTGCGGCTCAAGAGTCCTTGTATTTGGTCTATCATTCCATATTTTCATTTTCAGGCTATACAAAGCTTCGTGTCAAGTTGTGAACAAATGAAAACTACAACACTTTAAATTGCTTTAAAATAGTATCACACCCAGGGGTGGACCCACCATAGGGCACGTGGCGTCACGTGCCCTCACACCTTTTTTTATAAACAAAAATTCCCGAGTTTGTGTATATATATTATATATGCCAACATGTACAATAAGTTGCAGTTTGGTGCAATGTTAAGCAACCTTCTATAAGGAACACTCGGCGAGAGTTCGATTCTCCTGCACTCTGTGGTTCGTCCATGGTTCTTTTTTTGGTTCTTTTTTCAAAATGTACAAAACTCTCACAACCAAGGTTTCCCTCATCCGCTAAAACTCTTTCATAGCCAAGGTTTCTTCTACTCACGTCTCTAATAATTTGTGTAGTACTCAATATGAATTTGCATATTGTATTTGTACATTTTTGGTCCCCGAAACTTGTACTTGTAGAGTTAATAATAGGAAAATAGATTATGAACATGTGATAATTTTGTTTTAACACATATAATCGAGATGCGCAAATTTGCCCAAATAGCTTGTTATTAAAATGCATATATACTTTTAAATTATTACATTATCATGAATGTTAAAATTATTTTGGTGTGAATGCGTTTAACTGTAACTCACATGTTATGGCGTTACAAAGAAAATTGGTGCCCCCACTATGTCAAATTCCTGGGTCTGCCACTGATCACACCGGACAGCAGTTTAGCTCTCTAATTAACCAGAACAAACCAGGTATACAACATAACCAAGAGTTTTTCTTTTCTTCGGTCTCAGTACCTGCAAGTATTTCTTTTCTTCCCTACCATGTTCTTATATTGTTCTTATTGAGCTAAAAAAAAAAAAACTTCCAAAATTTATTCCCAGCTAAATCTAGTAGAACCTCAACTCTAACACTTTATAGGAAACAAAATTAGCCACAATTGCTATTTCCGTTTTTATTCCCAAACAACCCAGAAAATAAAATTCTATTAGAACAAACTCAAATCGTCGTCACATGAAGCCTCAACTGCTATTTTCTCCAACATTCTCAAAAACAACGAATTACAAAGACATATTATGATTTATGTATAATCCTTATTCACAATTCTTGAACATTCGCCAGCTACCATTGAAACCCTAAAATGTCTTTCCTCCCAAATGTCTTTCCTCCCAAAACACAAATAGAAAGATAAATGGAGAGAGAAAACGAGAGTATCATGAAACAGCAAATCGAGGTATACATACATATGAACAAGTATATACGTATGAATCTCGAAGAAATCGAACAAAATAGGAAAACACATCGCATGCAAATTATACGTAGAGAGAGAGAGAGAGAGAGAGAGTGGGAAAGGAAACCTGGGTAAAGTGAAACTCCTCATCGAACAATGGAAACGGAAAAAACCATTAACCCACTGGTTTTGCAACTTATACGGGCAATGTCGGGTTCAACGTCTGACTCCGGTTCAATCGCATCCATCTTTTCAAATTACGCCTCCATACCTAAATAAATGTCCGGATCGCAAACTTATATCTCTAAAAAGATGCATTTGACTTGCTAAAAAATTCAATTTTTTTTCTCAAATCAATAGATATTAATGAGTTCTTTCAATTTGAGAAAAAAAGTTTGAATTTTTTAACGAAAAAATTGCTTGTTTATTAAGGTTTAGGTTTGTGAGCCAAACATTTATTTAGGGACAGACGGGTATCATTGTCTTATTATATAGTTTTAAGTAAATATTTTTCAATCAACATGTTAAAAAAAAAATTCCTTGGATTTTTTCTTTTCTTTTTCCATTTCTGTGAACTTCACATGGTATATTGGAAAGATAGAATGAAGTGAAAGAATTAAATTTTCTACGTTTTTGTTTTTGTTGTGATACAAAAAAGGAGCAAAATAAAGTATATGCAAGTATAAGTTAAAGAGAGATGGTCCTGGTAGGTCATTGATGTTGACTAGTGCAAGCCAAGGAACCGCGTGTAACGGTAGTTCATGATCTGAGCCGTCCATTTTGCTTATTAATGGATTAGATTTCATTTCCTTAATGGACAACTCAGATCTTTAAGACCCAAGATCAAATTTAGATATTGTTTGTCGAGATGGACAGCTCGGCTAGCACACTACACCCTTGTAGTTAGGCCTGGTCGTGGGTATAAGCTCACCAGGTGACCGTCTTGGGCCTCAAATTTTGGGCCCAATCATAAAATCCCTAGTAGAGACCAATCAAATTTATGTATGTCTATCATTTTTCAAATAGGTTGACATAGTGCGGCAGGAAGATGTACCCGTTTTACGCGACAACGCGGGTTCGAATCCCTGGTACTTCAACTTTTTAACGCTCACCTTTTGAACATGTACAAAAAATAGTTTCGAATTGATGTCGCTGAGGTTCGAACTTGCAACCAAAGTACTAATGAGGTGTGATAAGTGGATTGCCATTGCGCTACAAGCCTATTGTGCTACTCAATTCAAAAACTCCTACTATATACAAAACAATGAGAGGCCCCATTTTCAAACCCTGCTTAGGGCCTCGAAAATCTTAGGGCACCCCAAACCTACATGCATTCACTAACCATGTTGTCAAAAATCTGTTGTCAAAAATCAACTTGTTCAGTTCACAGTAGTAAATTAGTAATCTGGAAAAGAAAAGATCACAATACCTTGTTGCTATAGCTCTCAGGCCTGGAGGCGGGGGGGCTGCTGTCCCCTTCGGGACAGCAGCGTCGCTGCTGTCCGCGTTTCGGCACCCATCCCGGTCTCGTTCCGATGATCGGAATCGTTCACTTTGTAGAGCTCGTCGAGTAGAATAACTATGCAAAAAATCAGCTTAATTGGATATCATTAAGTACCTGATCGAAACGTTTTTATTTTGAAAAAAATGGATCCGAAACACTGGATCAAATCCACTGTACCCTATGGACCGAGAGTTATATGGGCTCCGATCAAGTACTTAATGATATCCAATTAAGCTGATTTTTTGCATAGTTATTCTACTCGACAAGCTCTACAAAGTGAACGATTCCGATTATCGAAACGAGACCGGGGTGGGCCCCGAAACGCGGACAGCAGCCCCCCCGCCTCCCTCAGGCCTAGCCTTAAACCCCCAAGACTGATCAGATTGACATGTCAATTCTACAACCAGAACTTTGTTTTTCTCCTTCACCAAAAGGGTGGAACCAGCAGACACAAGCAATATAACCAAGTAGCGATTTTATCGGCTACCACACATCCGATTCGCAACATTTGAGTTCAAACAGTACATAGCAAAGACTGCAAAGAGTATGTAATGCTCATCAACTCTTTTACATGAACTCTTCGCAATGGACGAAGCACCCATGCGAGACGCTCAAAACAATTGGATAAAAGTAAGAGATATGTGATCGGCATTCTCAATTGAACATTCACTTGCAATACATGATTCGTATCTAGAATGAGTATAGTAAGAAACATGGATAATTTGCTGCTTTGTCATGTCCTATCCATAAGAAATGATGAATCCAACACTTGGGCAGATAACCTTGCGCAAAAGTCTTACAAGTCATCCTAGACAATCTTCCCCCACATACTCGGATCACCAAATGTAAGCAGGCAAGTATTAGACCGGGATATGGTTTTCTAGCCTAAAGAACTTTGGGGAGGCGACGAGTTTCACCTTGATAATCCCCCACAGTTGGCCACAGAGTTGCAGGGACTCTGGTTCTTCTCCATATCTAGCTGGACATGATTCTCAGCAGAGGGCGCCAGATTCAGCTAAGCAGAAATGAGGCAGACTAAAAGAGAGTATTTCTTGAGAGAGAAAGAAGTTCCTCTTGATGACCAATGAAGATATGAATTGGATCACCAGCCCATAAGTGTTCTTCTCACTCTGTCCACAATCTCTGTTCTAGCTCGACTACTTGCTAAAGGAAATTCGTGGCTTTCACCCAACAGGAATCTGTACACTTCCCACTCACGATCTGAGGTTAAATGCCTTCTGATTTCAGCCTTCAGGCCAACAGAAAAAGAGATTTTATTCACACAAGAATCATCACAGAAAGAGATAGGAAGACATTTTTTTGCGAACGTACCGAAAAGACATATATCCCAAGCATCTTTAGAGTGAAAGTAACATCATAGAAAACACGTGGCCTTCCTTTTCCAGATAACTCAACCTGATTAGCAACGAAGAGTTCAGCATCTGGGCCGTGGTTGGCCATGGTAACTCGCATCGGATGAAGCATCGCCTCCTTCAAACAAGAACACAGAGCAATCTGACTGTCCGGCTCTACGATCTTTTTCCCATCTGCTTTCTGGATTAATAGATCCACATTCCTGATGCCTTCCACACTGGGTGATATTCTTCCGTACGCAATCTAAATGAAGAACAACCACACACTATGAATACATATCCTAACATTTGCAAGCACAATGTTATATGCACGGTTTATCACATTAGTAAAACAAAAGAAGATGTGCAGCAAGAATTACAAAGGGAAATTCAAGCAAGTTGGAGAAGTAATACGATCTTACTGAAATAGTAACCTCATTAACCAAATTGTCCACATAGTTCAACAACTATTGAAATAGTTTATCCTATGTTACCTTAGATGAATGTGGTAGGCCACCTGCCCTAAACCACTACAGTATGTAGGGGAAAGCTCTTAAGATTACACTAATACAATTTGCCTCTTTCAAACATATCCTAGGAGCATTGTCATCATCTTTTGGGTGTACGTTTAACCTATTGGCTAGGCAAAACTCCGAACTCCGTTGTAGCTCATTAAATTTGATTTTTCATCTAAGATCACGGTAAGGGAATAAATAGGAGCCGAGCAATAAAATACATGGGAACCATATACGAAAACTTATGGGAGTTGATTTGGATTGCTAAACTTTTGGGAGTATAGGGATGGAGGTTTATAATGTCTTGGAAGGTGCATTTCCAAAACATAAATTATCGGCTAATGGCATTTTTTGGTCACACAGATTTCAACAAAAGCACACTGGAAAGGGGAGTACACGGGATCTGAATAAAAATGTTCCTCTCACAAAAACTTGACTACGAGCGAAAAAAGAGCACTTTGCACAGTTAATTGTACTTTGGCATGGCTGACAGGATTCAGCTGTTTACAAAAAAATTTAATGATCACATACCTGAATATTGAAGTCCTTCGAAGTCCTCAAAATGTCATACACAACACTCTTTTGATCGACACATTGTATTTGAAGCAACGTATGAGCTGGGCTCAGAAAATCATCGACTGTAATAGCCCCCAGATTTACTTTTCCCATGTCAGGGCTTAGTGTTTGCAAACTTGCTTCCTTCCTCGACAGGTTATGACTGAATAATTCTTCAGCAACTGCTTCTGAAAGGGTCGAAAAATCTAGCTGGCTTACAGATTCAGGCCCTGCAAGCTGAAGTTCACAGCTGATGCAATACTCCCCCAAGACAACGCCAAGATGTTTACATGCTTCCTCTCGTCTCTTTGAGGTATGTAATAGGTCCCTGAAATTAAATATTATCACATTAAAAACGAACAAATCACTTCTACATAACCAACAATTAGAGAAATACTGCTACATGTAGTGTGTATTCTTGGGAACATGTTCAGTCCTCAATCAGGCAATAAACGTATTCCAAAAAATAGAGCACATGATTCACGAAGTAAAGTTGTCCATTACTAAGGTGTTTGAAAACCAATAACGAAAAAAACTTGAGACTTTTAATTTTACGTAGAGTAGGTCGCTTTATGATCGAAATGAACAAATTACTTTTTCACACTACACATGATATGTAGATTTTTGAGGTATTAATTTTTACGGCCAGATGAACATTCTATATACTTCGTACATGGGCAATAGTCTGAACACACGTCTAATTCAAAAGAATTTCGGACAACTAAATGGATCTAACCCCGTCAGTCGACAGCCACCAAGCTTCTGGGAGATACTAAACCATGCCAACCCAATCAAAACAGAACTAACTCTAAGAATTATGTCACAACTACGCCAACGCAAAGTGATTTAGTTTTGGTGAAGAAAAATGGGTTTCATACTCAAGAAAAGAAATTATGCGTAAATGATTGCATACAGGAAAACTCACGTGTTATCTGTGATGAAGAAGAGATTCAAGAGCTTGCCATCTGGCATTGTCATCGCTTTCACTCTTTCAATAGAAAGCTCAAGCTGACAGAGGGCTTTAGTAACATCTGCAGAGAATCATGTGCTTATCAGGTACTCTGAAGGACTTCATAAGGCAGATGAACAAGAACTACCAACAACTTGTACTTGCCCCTCAAGTGTGGCTCCCATAGTGGGAGACGTGGTTTCTCTCTCAAGTTCAGGTAATGGTGTGAAAGAGGTACTTGTGAAAGATCCATCCTCCAAGAAAGGGGAGGCCGAGGCCCCTCAACCAAAGGTGGGGGAGAAGGTGGCAAACGGTAGGAGGAGTCACTCTACATCATCTGAAGATGATGATCCTGAGCTAGCTCCGCGTTGATCCACTCATCTCTGAGGGCCTCCAAAGACACTTTGAAATGGTGATCTTATTGGGCCATGGAAGACCCCGGCTGCAAGGGGTAAGAACCTCAAGAAGCTCGTATAGGAAATCAAATATCTTAAGCCTGCTAGAGAGAAAGCTAACATATCTATTAAGCATAAGAAGTCCGGCGGAAAGTCTTGTAAGAAGTAGAATTCCATCTTCTCAGGTTGGTTCTCCATGCCTTGTTCACCTAACCTCTCAGATTGTGGGAGAACTTGATCTTTTTTAATGCTAGGCTAGTAAGGTGTTCACTTGTATTGGTTTGCTTTACCATCATCTTGTTCGCCTCTTGAGGCGTGTATCAAGTCTCATTGTATCTTCTTGCTCTTCGTTAATATACAACCAAATAATCTTAGAAATAACTTCTTCTTACCATGTAACAACCCTTTTCGGTCGAGGCAAAAGACCTTCAACATGTACAACAAAGGAGGGGAACCACTGGACTTCTGGTTGAAGTAAGATGACATCAAAAATGAAGGGCAAGCAGACAGCAGGCGTTTTTTCAAGCTCTCCCAATCAACTGTCATTGAGCTTGTTTGTGGAACGGTCCACAGTACTATGTAACACCAGTAACCATCGGTACAAAAATCTGCATTCACAAGTTATTTTTTCCACAAAAAACTGTTTCCAATGAAAATTCGAAACAAAGAGAACCCAAAACCAGCGTCAATGAACAATTTACAGTTAACCTCTAAAAGAGTTCAATTCCTATTCCACCTCTGGATAAATTCTTCTTCTCCATTGACTTCTATAAGAAAAAACTTTGTCTCTTGATATCATTACCGAATTAAAATATTCTTCAACTTCGACTGACACAAGTGTCAAATTTTTACATATTTTTTCGTATGAGACGACGAAAAAGACCCATTGACGAAAAGCCAGTGCGGGAAAAGTGAAGTTGGAAGTGATAAACAACTAAAACATCCGGTGAACTGAATACAGTGTAGTCACTGCAGGTGTACTATTTCTATCAAGTTTCATATCACATTAGGCCAATTCGGCCGTTGCCGGTTCGGATTCATATCATTCACCACCAAAATCCTGATTCACATTCTGTTAAGCTCTTAACCAATAGAACTATGGGTGCACCATTTGGTGTACATCACCACATTGTGGGGGACTCGGGGTTCTACACTAATGATTGGAGCCACTAAAAATATTTAAAATATGTTTTCAAGACTTCCTGAAAAATACAAAATTCAGCTCATCCGTATATCGGTAAGAGCTTGATCGATTTCGTCCCTGAATTTGCTGGAACAAAAACTGAATAAATCGATCATGCCCTTACCGTTATCTGAATAAGCTGATTAGTATGGGACATGTGTCACCCAAGTTGGTGTAGTGCACACAAATGTACCCATAGTTGGGGAGTATAGCAATTGTTTAGATTGAGAGTCTTTGAGAGATGGTGACCGACCTCCTTTGGTAATGCAGAGTCCGAAATCCAATACGATTCGGCAGACGTCGCACCCGAGTCCGACCTTATCCGGGCAATTGACGGTGATGACCCACGGATCCCCGGGTTCCTTCCCTTGCTTGATAAGCACGAGATCTTCCCAAGCAATGGCCATTTCCCCAATCCACAGATAGAGTGATAATCTCTCCGGTGTCGGACGGCTCAATTCTCCGACTGGTTCACCGGTGAGAATTACCTCGTATTCCCACACACAGCCTCATTATATAGCACTCCCAGTGGATTGGGAGGGCCCCATTGTTCTGTGTAGTCCAGGAAATCTCCATTGGAGGCTGGGAAACAAAGCAAGAGTTGAGACAAAAAAGCTAGGTTCAGCTAATTGGACACCCTTTTCGGCGATAAATCCGAATGGGTTAGGGGATTGTGGTGTTATAGAATGTGAATCAAGATCATTCACTGAACCGGCAACGGCCGAATTGGCCTAATGTGATGTGAAACTTGATAGAAATGGTACACCTGCCGTGACGACACTGTAGGGGTATTTTAGTCATTTCACATTTTAAAATTAGCCGAACAAATTTGAGCCGTTCCAAAACTTTATTGGACGGCCGAGATTGGTGTCGGGCATCATGTGTCACGTGCCCACCCGGCACTGAAAAATTTCTCGTTCCGCGGATATGTTTAGGTGTCCATTCACTTCCAACTAATTACTGCCAAATTTTGTTAGAGGGTTCCATGAATGATTGTTTACGGAGGGTGAATTGCGATCGTCCAAGAGTATTTTGGACGTTTCGAATGTTAATGAGACTTTTCCGTAGGAGATTTCTTCATCGGAAAAGTTTTATTTAAATTCAGACCATCCAAAACCTAAACGGACAGCCGAGATCGCGTGGCTCTGTGAATAAGTCTATCTCTTTCTTGAAATGGGATTTTTTTCTTTGTTCTTCTTTCTTCTTTTTTATCGTCTTTATATGATTTTTTTTTTTTAACTTTTGATCTACATTTCATTTTTTTTTATTTTTCTCATCAAAATAAAATAAGATTTAAAAATTTCACACAAATCTAGCAAAACTTTAATTAAAAAAAAAAAAACGTGTCAAAAAGATTAGAAAAGGGAAAATTACGGCAATAACGTATTTTAATAATTAATACTTGTCAATGACATTTTGTTCATTAACAAATGTTATTAATATGTCTTTAAAATATATTAATTACTAAAACACGTCCTAAACCGTCATTTTCCCATTAGAAGAGGTTTGTCTAAACTCAAACATAGCTCGGTAGCTCAGTTTATGCAAATAAGTTCGACGGTATGTATGTACCCAACTTGGCTTGCATAAATCTTTCATATAGCTCTCGAAAAAGCTGCTTCACTTGTCAAGAGGCTTTTGGCCTAACAACATCAGAAGTGCCTTAAGTGCTAGGAGATCTATTGACTTTCGCCTAGAAGAAAAAGAACTGTTTGACTTGGCTCTCATCCACCTTTTCTCGTAACAAAATGTCTACAGACACAACTTTGAAATATAATTTTTTGAACAAAATTGTATTCAAAACCATTCAATGCATATGAATGGTGAACCCAGGGGCAGACTCAGAATTTAGTTGCAGTGGGGTCAAATATCTACAACACATATATTTTGTGGGATCTTCGAGGCAAGAATATTATCTTTTGAGGCAAAATTATAAAATACTCCTCAAAACTATACTTACTCTAGAGGTATTTTGGAACTCAGTGGGGTCAAGTGAACCCATGTGCATCTTAACGATTCCGGATGCAAATTGTGTTATATATGTGTAATGTTTTAAAATTATAATGGTAGCATTGCCCTACTCGTAATTGTAATGAGAGGGAATCTACATCGGATTCCTAGGAAGCTTTTCACTACTGCAAGTTCCTAGGGCCCGTTTCACTAACACTTTTAGGTTTTTTAAAAAAAGTACATGTTTTGTTCTTATTCAATTTGTTTTCCGCATTTATTAGTTTTGCGTCCAATTTTTGTAAATTATGGATTAGACGAATCAAAAAAGTAGAAAAATTTTACTTTTACACAAATATTTTGGAAAATAACCATTTTTAATATAATTTTTTTTTGACATTTTAAGTTTAACAGTTGAGAATAGTGCAGAGAGTAATTAATTTGGTTTCAGCTCAATAGTTGTAATTAACCAAAGTAATTGCTTTAATTCAGCTTTTAATTGATCATCAAACAACTTTTGAACTTAAAAAGTTCTCCTTTCAAAATTTTTTTAAAAGTTCAACCTTTAATTATCAGTACTTAAAATTTTCGTTCATCAAACAACAGTTAATAGTGAAAGATGGAATACGTAGTAGATAGAGATAGATAGATAACAGACGTTCATGCAAACAGAGAATAAGCTAGCCAAACTGCCCAAGTATACAGTCTGATTTTGTTTGTTTCTTCCTATCCCACATCCATTTAGAAAATTTTCAATGTCTTGTGGGCATGGTCACGTGGTGTCCATGCACACATTTCGGCCGTTTTGAGAAATTTTCAATGCCAAGTTCTGGGCCAAACGGTCGAGATGCGTGCACGGGCACTACGTAACCGTGCCCACTTGGCACTGACAAATTTCTCACAAACGTTGGTTCTGTATAGGTTGCACGCGGCGGAGATGACGAGGACATTCCAAACCGATGACACGCTTGCTAATATACCGCCAAAATTGCAATGCAGATACTTGGCCTTTTCGACTTCCGAATTTTAGACGAGCCAGCGAGCGAGAGAGAGAGATGAGGACATTCGATCCGTGGCCGGTTTTCTTCAGGCGCGAGTGGAATCGGAACTGGCCATTCCTGGTGGGTTTCGCCGTCACCGGCGCCGTCATCGTGAAGTATTCTCTTAGCCTCACCGGTTCGTGCCCCTCTTAATCAGTAAAATTAATTTCCTCACAAGAAATTACACAAATACGTTATGTATTTCGCATAAAAAAGTCTAGGAACACAACTCTCAAACTATATTTGGAACGTTCGATGTACGTGGGGCGCAAGTACATATTTAATGGCTCCGGATACAATTGTTCGGAATTGTGTTTTCAAGTTGTATTCGTATATGACATGCATGTAGTAATTTAATCTGATTTTTCCGCAGAGGAGGACGCCAAGAAGTCCGATTTTGTCAAGAGGCACAAGAGGTACCAACTAGTATGTAGGAATTTAATCTGATTGAGGCAAAAGGTTTATTTTTAGCATGTTTTGTGTTTCTAGCCACAATTTAATACTCTCTCCGTCCTTATTCTTTTGTCCCTCGTCCTATTCCAACCGGATAAAAAATTAATTATAACTTTTAATTAGTAATACTATTTATATGCAATATGGATATTGTATGATAAATCTCAATGAGCTTTTTTAAAATGATGTTTTCAATACTAACTAAAATATTATAGATTGTAAGATATAATCAATTGAAAAGTGGCACGAATTCCCAAATGACTAAAGAATTAGGACGGGGGAGTAATTTTTCGGTCCAAAAGTTTCGGTCCAATATTTGTGTGTGTGTGTGTGTTTTTAGTGAGCTCATTGATCCCATTTAGACGGTTTAGACTCGGTCCCATTTTGATCTTTCAATTCTCCAAAGATTAGAAATGTGAGAATTTGAAAAAAAATTCACTAGGCAAAACTTCGAAACAGGCTGAGATTTTTGGTGAAAACAAAATAGAGAGGTATAGCGGGTATATACTATCCTGGATTATATATTTGGAGGTTTTTACATCTGGTGTTTGCGAATAGGATACAGAAGCAGCTAATAATTCGGGGGATTTTATGTCTGGGGGAATCAGAAAGTGGAACACCCAGCCTATCCCAGTATCCCCTATCCTTCTGTATATACGGCCTCCTTAATGACCATGTATCACTCATCCAAATAAGCAATCGTTCAAATTGATTTGGGAAAATGGAGAAGTCCATAGACTGTTGTCCGAAGCTAGCAAATCGTTATCCGGTCATGCGAATTAGCTAACAAATCCAGTTCCCAATCTTGGTAGGGGCTTAAGACACATATTTCGGTTCTCTTATCCTTGTTGTATCCTGGTTAGACGTCCGCACCAGTGCAAACATAGAATGTCTTGGTAAAAATTGCACTCAACCATGTCAACAAGCATGCGTTGGCACTCTAGCTCTCAATCACACACACACATATTCTCTTAATGCCACTTTATTAATCTTCTCGATCAAGCTAATTTGATTTGTCCACCAAACACTATATGCAAGTTCATAAACCTTGAACAACACCCGCCTTGTAAATTAGACTTCTGATCATAAAGAATGAGAAATGAGTGTGTAATTGTGTAGTATTACTTACTCATTTCGCGTATTCTGTTTATCTTTATCATATATGATCGTTGCAACATGCCCCAATGTGTATCTTGATGTGTTATATGATACGGTACAATGAATCAGGGAAATGAAAGGTATGTCTTTTAAGTATGCGCCAGCTGTGTTCGGCGATATTCATATATTTCTACCCCGGAGTATTTTACTTGCAATCAATAGACAATAATCAGTCACCATCGTTACTATCATCATCTTCTTCTTTTGTTTGTAGGATGAGGGGAGAAATATCTTGTATCTGGTGTGAGGAATGAAGGGGAAAATCTTACCTCCTCTGCTCTTCCTCTGTGTTTTGTGCCTCTGGAAGTAATGCAGACTAACGTTTGTACGTTAATGACACATCTTCGATCTTCCTGTTGTTTTTTTGTTTGTTAGTTTGTTGTGCATCTAATAATATGTAACATTTCTCTTGAACTCGTCTACGTATCTTTGAGGACTTTAGATTACTTAACAAATAATCTTACTTCGTGCAACCTTGACAGACGTTTCATCGCGGTGAAAATTTGTGACCAGAATGATAGATTCACACTATTTTTTTCAGCGGCCAATAACCGACTGAAATTAGAGATAGTAATGGTTTGAAAGCGCGAACTGTTTCGGACTCTCTTTTCGTGCGGTTTTCTTTTTCTTTTTCTTGCGTTCCAATGTTACTGGCTTAATCCTTTTTAAATAGCTTTTGGGCAACTATGCATGTTATGATTCATCTTTGTATGAATTGTATAGATA
Organism: Rhododendron kiyosumense; assembly: GCA_019656275.1. Lineage (NCBI taxonomy): Eukaryota > Viridiplantae > Streptophyta > Magnoliopsida > Ericales > Ericaceae > Rhododendron > Rhododendron kiyosumense. The sequence goes on from BPLS01000594.1 coordinate 109,403, forward strand.
TAGCCAAACTATGTTACGACTTTGCGTTCTTGTTGCCTCTGGTTGAGATGGCCTATAGCATTTCTTTCCACTGAAAGCAAGATAGGCAAGCAGAGCAAGAAAGAAAAATAAATACTCCACTAAACGAAGGTACAGAACAAAATAAAAAAAACTCAGAATTTGTTTACACTAGTGATTAAATTTATGCACCACAATTTTTTTATTTTGTCCTTGTTTAATTTTTTTTTGCGTGTGTTAGTTCTACGCCAAATTTTTATGTGATACAGGTGAGTAAGGGCAAGAGAACTTTTAAACAAGTATTTTTTCAAATATTCAAGAAAAAGTCCAAAAACTGACTTTTTAAGCTTTTCTTTGGATATTTTTTAAAATATTTATGTAAAAGTTAATTTTTTTTTACTTTGTCGATTCTTCTCGTTCTCATTCATTCATATCGCATAAAAGTTTGGCGTAAAACTAACAAATGCAAAAAAAAAAAAATTGGATAAAGACAAAACTAAAAAATTATTTTACATAAGTTAATCACTAGCATAAACACCTGGGAAAAAAATCTTCTTGCACCGAGCGCGGCAACTTTTGACACTATAGGTAGAACCGTGGAAGTGCTGCTACCCACACAAATTCTGTGCACGGATCACTCTATGGACAGAATCGACCCTGACATTATGGAGGTCTAAAGCAAATTTTAAAAAAAGAGGCCCCGAGTGGGAAAAAACTACTCCATAAGTAGCTAATATAAGATAAAAAGATTAGCTAAAATAGGCCTTAATCCAAAAAATAAAATGTGAATTCAAAAAAATGTTTTTACAGGTAATGAACTGAACGCCTCGGATCCATTTGAATTATTTGGCCAAAAAAGGCCTTAATCCAAAAAATGAAACGTGAATTCAACTAAAATACTGAAAGAAAAATACCAACAAAAATAAAATACTCCATTAGGTTTTTTTTTTTTTTTTGATCCGCACACAGCTTCGTGCTGTGCAGCGTGCTGCGCGGCCACTGGTGCCGCCTTGGCGGCATCGGTCCAACAATCGGAGACGTCCATTTCGTAGAGCTCGTCGAGTACTACAAGTATACCAAAAATCAACCCTATAAAATATCGTTAAGTGCCTCATCGGAATATATATAACTTGAAAAAAAATGAACCTTAATGGATATGAAACACTGGATCAAAACCACCGAATCCATTCTTTTCGAATTATATTTGTTCCGATGAGGCATTTAACGATATTTAATCGGGTTGATTTTTGGTACACTTGTAGTACTCGACGAGCTCTACGCAGTGGACGTCTCCGATCATCGGAACGATGCCGGAAAGGCGGCACCGGCGGCCGCACAGCACGCTGCACAGCACGAAGCTGTGCAGCACACTCCCAGCTTCCGGTTAGGTTGAACACACCTGCAACTGAAAGTACGTAATCACTTTCTATCCTTGTTCCGAGAGAGAGAGAGAGAGAGAGAGAGAGAGAGAGAGAGAAGCAGCAATGGCTACTCGAATACAGTTGTCGATTCAAAACAGCCTCTGGCTGTTATCATCTCCTCTACACCCCATCAATACCAAAGGACTCCACAATCTCAAGAATCGTCTCTGCTTTCGTTCCAATCTAATCTCATCTTCTTCGTCCCGAAGAGCTCTTTACTGCACCTGCACGAGCAGTAATCTCCCAACTACGGAGCCTTACGTCATCACAACTCCGCTTTATTACGTGAATGCCCCTCCCCACATGGGCAGCGCCTACACCACCATCGCCGCCGACGCCATTGCTCGTTTTCAGGTCACTTTGTTGTTCTCTTTTTGATTCTCCTTGAATTCATTCTTAGTTTGCCTAGGGCTTAAAGAATTTAGTGCTTTTATCTGGTACTCCCTGCTTGGTAGCCTAGAAAGAAAAAAGACAAGAGTAGATATTTGGCAAAACATAGTAAAGGTCTTTCTTTTTTAATTACTCAAGCTGGCCAACTTACGTGCACCTCAACTCATCCTTGGCATTCACTCCCACCGTCCACTAGCTGAGAGTCCGAATAAAAGCTGAAAAGTCTTGTATGGACCGGTCTCATAAGAGGTGACAACACTTGGGAGGATTCAAATGTGAGACCTTGGTAGAGAGCAAACCCAAGTCCCAAGCTAACCTTGGGGTTAAAAGAGAGTGAAGTGAACACTGCCTTCTTTGGTCTCTTTTTGATTGGTGTTGAATTCATTCTTAATTTGGCTTGGGGTTAACAAATTTAGGGCTTTTATCCGGTACTCCCTGTTTGGTAGCCAAGAAAAAAAGAAGACAAGAGTTGATATTTGTCAAAAGACAGTAAAGGTCTTTCATTTTTTTAATGACTCAAGTTGTCCGGGCCAACTTACGTACAACTCGAATCATCTCTGGGATTCACTCCCACTGTCCGCTAGCTGAGAGTTTTTTAATAATGCTGTAAAGTATTGTATGAACCGGCCCCATAAGAGGTGACGTGTAGCATTTGGGAGGTTTCGAACGTGAGACCTTGGTAGAGCAAACCTAAGTCCTAAGCCTTGGCCGTCAGGCTAACCCTTGGGGTTAAAAGAGAATAAAGTTATGAACGTCACGTGTTAGGTTTGATTGGTTCCCGGCTTCCCGCAAATATGCCAAATTGTTGTGCTAGAAAATTATGATAACTCTGGGTGTCATAGGGGTTTTGTTTTCAGAGTCAGTTTTGTAGAACATTTCGTAAGAACTTTAGAGTTGTAACTTCTGTTGTTATTTTCCTGCCTTTATCAGGCGCCAAAAAAGCATCAATGTTTGGTTTTCATTTTCAGAATCAGTTATGTAGAATTTTTCTTTGAAACTTTATTGGAGGATGGTTTTCAAAACTTGTTTGCTGAGAAATGTTTGGAGAAGAACCTCTTTTTATTTTGGGTCGTTAACTTTGCTGTCAACATGATACTTGGTGAATTCCCTAACTTTTGTGCTGTGGCCTTCAGATTTCTATGGTGTATGGATTATGTCTCATACAGCCATAGGTCCTGAACATGTGGACCAAGACAAATTAAGTTCTTATGTTAGGGGTTAATAGAAATGTTTGACAAGGGCAGTGACATGGAAGGGCTTATTCTTATTGCTATGTAATTGCTGCAGAGGCTGTTAGGAAAGAAAGTAATATTCATAACCGGCACAGATGAGCATGGGGAGAAGATTGCTACTGCTGCAGCTGCCCGTGGTTCCAGCCCAAATGAACACTGTGATGTCATTTCACAAGCTTACAAGGCACTATGGGAAGATGTATATCTCCAGGCTTAAGGAATAGTATTAATATCAAACTTCTTTGCTTCTTTGTTGAGATATTATTGTAACGCTACCCTTTTTTTCCCCTCCTTTACACACTTTGTCGTTTGTAGTTGGACATAGCTTATGACAAGTTCATTCGGACAACTAATCCCAGACACGAAGCTATTGTGAAGGAGTTTTATTTGAGGGTTTTGGCCAATGGCGACATTTACAGTGCAGATTACGATGGACTTTATTGTGTCAACTGCGAGGAGTACAAGGTGGTAATTTGCTTCGCAAAAAGATAATGAATGGTGCTATGATCTTTTTCAGTTTTTTTTTTTTTTTTTCAAGTTATTGTTCACGGCCTGATAGCATTCTTTTAAGTCTAATTTCCCTGCTACTCGTTACATTCATATTACAATTACTGTTTTATGGCATTTAGGATATGAATGGCTCTTTGTTTGTTGCTAGCTAGCTAGCTTGCACCCACATAATTACTTGTGTATTTTAGTGTTTAAGTTGCTTTTAATTCCTGTAGTTTGCATCTATAACGCTATCTCTTGCTCTGTAAACTCTGCAGGATGAGAAAGAACTGCTGGATAACAACTGTTGCCCTATTCACCTAAAGCCATGTGTGGCGAGGAAAGAGGACAATTATTTTTTTGCCCTTTCAAGGTATCAAAAGAAGTTGGAAGAGACTTTAGACCAAAATCCGGATTTTGTACAACCTTCTTCTCGTTTAAATGAGGTGAGAAGGAGAATATTTGCATCTTTGTTTTTTTTAAATTTCCCAATTTTGAACTTTTTATCAGGTAATGCTGCTGTTTTATACATTTTTATGCAGAAAATCTGAAGATATCTGTCTCTTTATTGCATCATTTAATAAGAACTCAAGGACCATCCGTTTACAGTTAGCTACAAGATTGATTTAGTAGCTTCAGCTTCTTGCTAGATACTATAATTTATGACATACACCTTTTTCAGGTGCAAGGTTGGGTCAAAAGTGGCCTGAGAGATTTTTCTATCTCCCGAGCATCAGTAGATTGGGGAATCAGGGTTCCTAACGAGGATAAGCAAACCATTTATGTTTGGTTTGATGCTTTACTGGGGTAAAGTTTTTCTTCTTTTAGTACTTCAGAATCAGTTAGTGCTGTAAGCAAGAGAGACTTCCAGTTAGTGTAGGTATTTGGTTCTGATTTTTATCTCCTTATCACATCTAAACTCAAACAGGCTTGCACCAATGACTTGACGCTGTGTTGTCATCTGGCATTTGTTTCTCTCTCTCTCTCTCTCTCTCTCTCTCTCTCTCTCTCTCTCATACACACGCACACACAATTCTTTCTTGCACTTTTTATTTTATTTTAATAACTGAGTGGTAATGTTTGTTTTCGCGTCCTTTGTCCTTCAATGTTAATATGGTTGACACAAAATTCTGTGGTCTCGGCTTTCATATATATATCCGGGGCGGTTCCGGGGACTCTTAAAAAAATCCCCCCAAGTTCCGGATCGAATTTTGATGATCCGAGCCGCTCAATGTAATCAGAACGTGATTTTAAGGGTGCCCGCAAGAAATTAGCAAAAAAAATGACCGGGAAGTTCAAATAAAAAATTGCTCAAATCAAGTCATTTCCGGTCATTTTTTTGGCCAATTTCTCGCGGGCACCCTTAAAATCACGTTCTGATTACATTGAGTGGCTCAAATAATCAAAATTCAATCCGGAACTTGGGGGGGGGTGTTTAGAGGTTTTTTTAAAAGTCCCGAGAACTGCCCCGTGCCTCAGTCAAGCCTATGCTCCTATTTGTTTTTTGTTCTTCCACTATGCTTAACAATTGATAGCTTTGTTTTCTGAAGTCATCACAGGATATAACCATGTAAAATGGTGTAAATTCAAATAATTATCCAGTCAATCACAGATTGTTTATAGCTGTTCTATTGAACTCTGTTTCTTTGTTAAGCAGATATATATCTGCACTCATGGAGGAGAAGGGCCAAGCTACTTTACAAACTGCAGTTTCTTCAGGTTGGCCTGCTTCATTACACTTGATTGGGAAGGTATGAGATTTCGCTTACTTGCATCCGGATAGGATGTTGGTATCACTTGAATTGTAAGTCCTTTAAATCAACAAATGCGCTTATTGTGAATCAGTGACTTATGCATCATCCAAGCTTAACCGGGTTTCATTCCTTTCAAATCTGATGCAATGGGTTCACAACATCCCTACAACTTAGTTGATTAGTTCTTGAAAATCCTATGTAAAAAAAGAAGAAGCTCGTGACGCTAATGCAGTTGATTGTCATTTAATGAAAACTTGGAACTGGAGTGAAATTTGAAGGGTTTCATAGCATTTGTACTGTTTTCTGGTTGATGTTCGTCTCAAGTATTCACTGCAGTTTTATATGATGGAGTTTCACAACCTTCTGTTAAATGGCTCAATTTCCTTTTCATAATTTTCTTGGCTCTGGAGTTTTTGAAGTATGTATGGTTTTTTTTTTTTTGAGCTCAAAGAGTTTTTTTAAGTTTGTACATATATCAACTCAAACAGTTGAATTGGAATTTCAAGTCGGGTTTTTCCATAAGGTTTTGCAATTCTTGTTCCAGCAGTTAAAAGTACTGGGATGTGGTTTTGTCATATATTATTCTTCCACTACTGGTGAAACTATTTACATGATTCTATACCCAACTCATGTCCCTGATGATTGAAAGAGAGACCATGTATAACAACAAAATAATTCTCCTCTCTTGCTTTCCTCATCTGTTTGGTTCCATTAGGTTTTTGTGTTTTTATCAATACTCTGCACTTTCTAAAGAACTTTAAATTAGTCCATATATTTCAGTTCATCTTCCCATTAAACTTTTACCTATTCTAGGTTTATTAAACAGAAGTAGGATGTTATTCTGCAGGATATATTGCGTTTTCATGCAGTATACTGGCCAGCTATGTTAATGTCGGCTGGTCTAAGCCTTCCTAAGATGGTGTTTGGCCATGGATTCTTAACAAAGGTAACTAATGCAATTTTATGATCTCATTTATTTATGTAGTGCAATAAGCAAGAGACTTGCGCAGTGGGTACTTGTTTAAGCTATCTGGCCTATAACTAAATGATAAGTCTTCCTAAGATTGCTTTAAGTTGTGAAAGGCTCACCAAAAACTATTTCTCTTCAACTTTTCAATGAACAATAGAGATGAGTATGAATCCTTTCATTATTTTTATCTCATATGCCTATTTCATTTTATTTCATGCAGCAATGCTTTTTATTTTCAAATTTTAGGATGGCATGAAGATGGGAAAGTCGCTAGGGAATACTCTAGAACCAAATGATTTGGTGCAAAGGTTTGGGTCTGATGGTGTCAGGTACTTCTTCCTTAGGGAGGTGGAATTTGGTGATGATGGAGACTACTCAGAGGACCGTTTCATCAATATTGTCAACGCACATCTTGCCAATACAATAGGTATTTCTACCTTTAGCATCCACAATAGTAGTTAGATATTGCCATTTCATTTAGGGTCAATTCTGAAACTGAAGTAGGGGATGCATGAGTTTTACTTTTATGAGCAGGAAATCTCCTTAACCGTACACTGGGGCTTTTGAAAAAGAATTGTCAATCTACATTGGTTGTTGATTCAACTATTGCAGCTGAAGGAAATGCATTCAAGGACACTGTGGAGAAGCTGGTAAGTTTTGCTTGAAATAGTTTGTTTAGCTTTTGTACAAGTACATTGACATTATAATTCTTATCCGGGCAGTTGTATATATTCTTTCAAGTAGAAAATGTCACCGAGGACATTCACGCAATCATAGACAGATGAGAGACCCATCACCTGAGCTTCCCTGACCCTGGTAGCTGTTTCATTTCAATTCCAGGGCAAGCTGCGTAGATTGTTTTCCACGAAATGACTACAATAACCATAGTATAGGGAAATGATTGTTGCAATCCACTTTCTTATAAATGCACTCCAGAGTTTTCTCTTTTAGTGCTTAAAATTACACACATGACACCACTGTTGTTCAGAGAGGATAAATTTTTGGAGCACCCCAGAAGACAAATTTTGGAGCGCAATTATAAAACGGTGAAGTGCAAAAATCGTTTCCCATTATCATTCCTCTGATCTAGTAATTAACTTACAGGGCAAAACTGAATTCCATGTGATTGCTGGGTGCCCTGGTGTTCATTGTCCCTGACTTTCAAGCAAAAGGTGACGCCCAACAGCTAAATGCCTCGCATTCATCCTATTTCCATCTCCAGAGAGATGGTATCTGGATCGTACTGTATGATTGCCTAATTTAGTGATCTCCATTTTTTTGCACATCATACTTAGAGCTAGAGATGGGTATGGCAAAAAGTTATTGCCCAAACGTATAAACTCAGGTTTTCGGGTTTGAGTCGCAGGAATTAAGGATCATTCCTGCATTTGACAGCTCGAACCTTTCCTTTTCACTTTTCCCAGTTGATTACAACTTGTCACTCTCTTTTTGTAGGTTGAGAAAGCTCGTTTTCAATATGAAAATCTCTCGCTATCATCAGCATGTGAGGCGGTGCTAGAGATTGGTAATGCTGGGAACTTGTACATCGACGAACATGCCCCTTGGTCTCTTTTTAAGCAAGGCGGTGCTGCTTCTGAAGCTGCTGCAAAGGTCTCTCTTTCTTCCCGCTTCTATGATATCTTTCAAACGATTTGCCACAACTGAAATGCAAAGACTATCTGTACCCTAAATTGATTGCCAGCTGTTGCTATTGAAGGTCTTATACGTGGTTTTGGAACAGGACCTTGTCATCATATTGGAGGCAATGAGGATTATAGCGATTGCTTTAAGCGCTATTACACCGAGCTTATGCAAGAGAATATATACCCAGCTTGGCTACTCGGAGGATCAGTTCAATGCTGCTACCTGGGTCTCTCTCTCTCTCTCTCTCTCTCTCTCTCTCTCTCTCTCTC
>BPLS01000594.1:117968-131020 GCA_019656275.1 Rhododendron kiyosumense
GGTCCTAAACTAAATGACAGATTTATATTTCTTTTTAAGCAAATGATTCTCTCTCTCTCTCTCTCTCTCTCTCTCTCTCCTGATCTAACAATACAAGAGAAAAGAAATTAGTTTCTCAACTTCACTTTCTTATCTTATCTTTCTCCCTCCACAAATTCAAGATCCAAAGACAGAAAAGAACATGAAAGTCTTGAGACCGTTAATATTTACTTCACGGTGATGATTTTTGTTCAAACAAAGAAATGAGTGGGTTTGTGGTCAAACGAAGTTCAGAACTAACCTCCTTCACAGTCTCAGCGAGTTCCACCATTGTAAATTCACCTAAAACAACAGTTTAACTTTCAGCATATAGAGAGATTGCTAAGCAACATGTTCTTTAAGCACTAATCGAGTCATGAAGGTTCCGTTCCAGAAACCTTCTTAAAAAATAAGCAGCTTATTTCACATTTTCAAACTCAAAAATAATGTAAATGAAAAATAACTTTTTAATTTTTTTTGCACCGTATAAAAGATCTTGATGGGATCTATCAAACAAGATCCATATTGATAGGAAAATTATTTGCGTAAACACATTATTTTTGAGTTTGAAATTGCCTTCTTAAAAAATAAGGACTTAAATCGAGTTGCGGAACGGAGCCGAAGTAACCTGGATTTCCAATATTGATTGGCCCGGTATTATCGCCTTCCATAAGCCGAATGAGGCCATCAACCTTCAAATCACAACGGAATACAACAAATTTGAGATGCAACTTTAGTCAACTTAAATGATGGGAGACCTATATACTCTAGTCTTGCATACCATATCAGATACGTAGCAAAAGCTCCGAGTTTGGGTCCCAGGCAATTGAACAGTCAAAGACTCACCCCTGCATAAAAATATTTCTTGAGTTCAACAAAATTTGAACCTCTGCATGGGTAATAAAAATATTTCAAGGGTAGACCACAGCGGTTTCGTTGAAAAAGGAAAAACAGAAAGGCTACAAAACAATTAGGGGCATAGCTATCATGTATTGGGCAAAGTAAAAAATATTTTGAAAACCATTTCCCAATTGAACCAAATTTTTAACAAGTTGAGGGAACCTGCTAGCCTCGGCCACTTGAAGCAGGTTAAGATTGCACATGTGAAAAAGAGACTGGAGGAAGGAGTTGTTACCGAATTGCTTGAGCTATGAAATTGCTGACCACGCGCCCATCATCGATATTCATGCGGGGTCCATAAGTATTGAAAATCCTAGCAATCCTTATTTCTGCGGCAGGTTCATCATTTTTCAGATAATCAATAGAATAAAGTTACCCAAGATCTAATTGAGAGAGGCCGATCAAAAAAAAAAAAAAAAGATCTAATTGTGAGAGAGAGAGAGCACATTACCTATTCCATGCTGCCTATGGTAATCAAACATCAAAGTCTCAGCCACTCGTTTTCCCTCGTCATAACAACTCCTAACACCTGCATATGCATTGGACAATGCTATTATCTATGCAGCAATGCAAATTCTAATATTAATTCGCTACTGCATGGTGACCAAATTAAAAACTGACCACAGTACATTTAACCCCAAAAATTGGTATACTTTAGGAAACACAGTTTTGTGTAACTTCAAGCATAGATCCATGTCTCTATGACTAAGTTAATAACTGTTTGTCTGTAGAATGATCAGCTTACAATAATTTTACCAACTTCCAAATGTCCTCGTAGTAATGAAAACTGGAGAACATCCAATTGGAAGTAATTATGCACAATCAATACTTTGGTATCACAAACAAAAATACCTATGGGGTTAACATTTCCCCAGTAGCTCTCTTCCTGGGGATGCACAAGAGGATCTCCATAAACCTCAGAAGTTGATGTAAGTAAAATCCTGTTAAGCCATTGTAATACCATTAGCAAACAAGAATAAATTGTTTATTGGAAAACAAAGTGATGCAAAAGCATTTTCCAACCTTGCTCCAACTCGCTTGGCGAGTCCCAACATGTTCAGTGTCCCCATCACGTTGGTCTTAATTGTCTGTCAAGTATTTGAACAAGTCAACTATCAACAATTCGTTATGCATGTTCAAGTTAATGACACTTTTGGCAAGTCAGAGAAGATAACCCTTAAGTATATGTGGATGCTTCAAAAGCATTTTTTAATGACGGGGAACCTATCCAATATAGGCCAGACTGTCTTCAAAAGCAATTTTTCCTGTTAAGATAATAAGAATCCCTGGGTATTGTAATACAAGAACCCCGTAAACCCTTCACGTTTGTTTCAGCCAAGAAAAATGAATTGAGAATGCCACTGCTAGTTATAAAAGAGTTCTAACTCCATGTTTCCATTTATGGAATTGATTTTTATCCATTTTAAGCATAAACCAGAAAAAGGGAAAACAAAGTGTTTCAGAGTTGAAAGGTTGGAGAATCGCCTAAATGGTGCAAATGAGGTGGTAACTGTCAGTCACCATCTTCATGAATGGAAGAAAGAGCTAAAGAGGGCTACAATTCAATAGAGGACATTGTTGAATGTTATTTCCTAACTTCCATCCAGGGAAGATTCTCCGACTTCAGACATTCACTACAAAAACATGTTATTAATGCAGTATTTCCTCTCAGTAGCATACCTTTACTGGATTGTGCTTGTAAAAAATTGGAGAGGCAGGACAAGCAAGATGATAAATCTGATCAACCTCAACTAACAATGGCTCAGTCACATCTGCAACAAAATCAACACAAGAAAATACCATAAGAACCACAACGAAACAAATAAAGACACATAATAAACAGGGAAAGAGAATTGAAGTTTATGGGGAATATTATGCAAAGGAAACATTACAAATTCAGATCATTAGAATGGTCAGCCTATTATATTGAACTTTGACTAGCTTGTGGAACTTTACATATCCAAAATTTTGATCAAGGCCAGTCTGTTGTATAATCGTAATAAAAAGCTGATTACTGTGTAGCTTAAATTGCATTGCTTCTCTTTTATACCGCTTGTCAACCAGATTGAAGGCCTGGATGGATGTGGAAAGTAGCACAATTTTTTAGAAAACCTCAACCCTAAGGTAGTGTGTCCTATGACAATTGACAAGTAACACAGTACGTTACCAATCTTCACTTCAAAATCCCCACCAATCACATGAGAAATACGAGTATAGGAAAACAGAGCATTAATTAGCTGAGATATTCATCAGGAAGCATATTCAGAAGTCTAGGCGCACATTTCAAAATTGACTAGTTAAAAGAGAACAGCATACCATGACGAATAAGCTCAAATCTCGGATGACCAATCCATTGCTTTAGGTTGTCTTTTGAGCCAGTGAAGTAGTTATCCACGACAATCACCTGATCCACTAAAACACGTGAAGCAGTGCAAAACACATGCAAATACATTGAGGCTTCCATTTAATCTACGCACAAAAGCGTATCTAGGGACCCCCTTTTGCTGCTCAACTCACAAGTATTGCTTGAAAATGTATTGCCAAAAGGCACATACCTCATTCTTCTCGTTCTGCATCAATCTGTCCACCAAGTGTGAGCCAATGAACCCGGCTCCTCCAGTAACCAAAGTTCTCATGTTGGCCTGCAATCAACCAATTAGAAACTTGAAATCAAACGAAGAGTTCTACATTGATAGACTTTACTGAAAATATATCCATCAATAAGTCTCAAGTGGACACAGGAAATCTCCACTCAAAACACATGATCTCCAAGTCTGATGGAAACAGACTGGTGGAAGTTTTACACAAAAGGATCTCTAGGGTCCAGATCAAATAACTTCAACATGGATGCGGGGGAATTAATATCAATATACGAGTTCACTAATCGAGTATATTCCAACACTAAGAAGTAGCACCACGTTGGATAGTGAAAAATGAATGAAGCCCCCTCCACCACTCCCCTTTTCCTCTCCCACCTCCTCCGCCTTCAAATCCCCACCCCTATCCTTCTTCACTCTTCGGCATTGAAGGAGTCAGATCCAGCGTCCTAGGCATCAACTCCGGCGACTTTGGAGTCGGTTTAGATGACAAAGCGACAGATCTATCTACGACGACTTCAGATGGTGAAGACCAAATAACGAGGGTGGTTTCTGTTTTGTTGTTGTTTTTTCTCCTCCCTTTGCACCTCTATGGGTTGTGTTCCTTCGAGAACTCGGTAGATTTCATTTGTGGTCATTCTCATGGGTTTAGGCTACCCTTTTGTCGGGGTCTCTACTGCCTGTATCTTGACTGGCTCTATCCACAAATTTTACTTCGGATCTACTTTGCATTATGTGCTAACTGAGCTGGAGCTCGTGTCTGGGTTTAGGTAGGTGTAGCTCCGATCTATTTCTGTAATGAAATCTCTATGTTAGTTGTAATGGCTTTTTCGAATTAAGTTCCTGATGATCAAAAAAATCAAAAACAAAAACAAAGAGGAGATGAGAAATGGTGACGAAGGATGAAAAAAAATAAATCCTTATTGGTCTCTTTTATTTAGAGATTTGGTGAGAACCATAATCCTTTCTTCTCTCCCCTTTTCTCACAATCCGAAAGGCCCGTAAGAAAATGCCGATCACCCATTGCAAATATTCCTTTCAAAACCATTTTTCCCTAACATTTCCTCTCTTTCCCTATTTCATTACCTCCGTATGAGTACACTAGCAGAGCACTAGCAAAGTGACTGAACAAACAATGAATGTTAATAACATGAGATCACAAGCTAAATACACTGAATTCCCACATAACCAACGACACCAAACGTTACCTGAAAAAACTTGGAATTTCGCAATGGGGAAGGGCTCGGAGGGGATTTTGTGGTTTGCCCATTTGAAGCCATTGCTGATATTCCTTCTTGGAATTGAAAACCTGAAATTTCAGAGATGCAAAAATAGGAAAACAAAAGAGAAACAAACCACACATCAAACAAGTAACTGCAAACCACACCAAATTTGAGCAAAATAAACCCATAAACTACAAATCAAGAATCACATTCAATACCCAAACAACACAACGATCACAAAGAGAAAGAAAGAAAGAACAAGAAACATTTTTTGTGTGATAAAACATCAAAACCAAGTTCAAATCACCTGATTGCTTGAAATTCTAACACAACCAAGATTTTGCTTTGGTAGATTCATAAAGATTGGAGACTTATATATACAGGAAAAAAAAAAGAGAACAGTGAGAAGAAAATGCATGTAATTGAACCACCAAACAAGACCAACCAGAGAGAGAGGGAGAGACTTGAAAAACACGAAAAGTAGACAGTCTAACAAAGCTTGAATGCAACGACCGCAGACCCACTAATAGTTTTCAGATCTACTCCTGATTCACCAGGTTGAGGGGCTGGCTTAATAATCACAGTAATTGACTTTAATTAAGCGGTAATTAATTACCTCGGGTTTAGGCCGAGGAATTGCAAGATTTGTAAGTAGTTTGACTTGGTGAAGGTTTATAAGGGCAGAGACAGAGGAGATCTATCTAACTGAGTGTGTGTGTGTGTGTGTGAGAGAGAGAGAGAGAGAGAGAGAGAGAGAGAGAGAGAGAACAGATTTTGCGGATCCAGAAAAACCTTTGGGAAAATTACCGGTCACAGGAGGACGAAGCCGATATTCACCCCTTTCGTAGTCTACGGACCTACGGTTCTGAAAACTATCAATACATGGGACCATCTGTTTTTTTTTTTTTTTTTTTATCCCCTGGGACAATCTGTTTTAGTCACCAATATATGATAACCATAACACCGGTGAAATAGTAGGGATAATTTTGCCCTTAATATAAAACGGCGTCGTAAGATCAAAACCCTTTCCCTTCTCCTTTTCATTCTCATTCTCTCTCTCAAAACAGAATATGTACAGATCCAGAGTAGTTCAAAATCGAAGTTGACCAAGTCTTTCTCTCTCTTTCTCTAAGCTGTGGTCTCGATTGCTCTTGGCTTTGATCCAGAAGAATCGAAGATGTGCGCATTGGAACAACAGTTGCATTGGAAATTTTCGCCGGAGGAGTTGCATTGCAGTCCATTTTGAACGCATTTATGCTACTGTTTGAAATTCTAAAATTTATGGTTTTGGCACCAAATTAAGCGTTCTTCTACGAGTTAGCTTCATTCCCAATTTGAATCACTCAAAATCGAAGCACAGAACACATTTCCTATTGCATTTTAACAAGATGAGGAGAAACTGGACAGTTTGTGTTCAAAAGTGATTTTATCCAACCTGGACAATTTCTGTTAAAAGTTTGCCAGATTACTAAACCAACCTTCTTTCAGCAAAAAAAGAGCACATCAAAATATGAAACAGACTTTATGTTATATTTAAAATGACCATCACATTAATTGAAAAAGACCAAGTCATATAGGGTTCGACAAATCTGATCAACTGAACCTCAACTTTTCCTAGGCAAAAAATGGGCAAGTCAATTCATGAAAAAGACTTTTTATTATATTGAAATAGACCATTACTTTTGTTGATAAAGACCAGGTAATATCTTGTTCAGTAAATATCATCTCCCATTCAAACTGAACTAACCTTCTTTGAGTAAAAAAAAGGCACGTTAAAATATGAAAGAGACTTTATGTTTTACTGAAAAAGATCATTACATTTATTGAAATAGACCGAGTCAAATAGAGTTCGACGAATGTCATCTCCGAGTCAACTTGAACCAACCTGCTTTGGGCAAAAAAAGAACACGTTACAAATCAAAAAGATTTTATGTTATATTTAAAAAGACCATTACATTTATTCAAATAGACCAAGTCAAATAGATTTTGACGAATGTCATTTTTGAGTCAACTTGAACCAACTTTCTTTTGGCAAAAAAAAAAGAGCACGTCACAAAATCAAAAAGGCTTTATATTATATTTAAAAAGACCATTACATTTATTTAAATAGACCAAGTCAAATAGAGTTTGACGAATGTTATTTCTGAGTCAATTTGAACCAATCTTTTTTGGAAAAAAAAAGAGCATGTCATAAAATCAAAAAGATTTTATGTTATACTATTAAAAAGACCATTACATGTATTGAAACAGACCAAGTCATATAGGGTTCGATAAATGTTATCTCCAAGTCAATTTGAATTAACATTTTTTGGGCAAAAAAAGGGCATGCCACATAATCAAAAAGACGTTATTTTATATTTAAAAAGACCATTATATTTATTCAAATAGACCAAGTCAAATGTAGTTTGATGAATATCATCTCCTAATCAACCAACTTGCTTTGGGCAAAAAAAGAGTATGTCACAAAATCAAAAAGACTTTATGTTATATTAAAAAAGACCATTACATTTATTGAAACAGACCAAGTCATATAAGGTTCGAGAAATGTTATGTCCAAGTCAATTTGAACCAACTTTCTTTGGGCAAAAAAAGGGCACGTTTGTATGTTATATTTAAAAAGACCATTACTTTTATTAAAATAAACTAACTTATATAGGGTTCGAGGAATGTCGTCTCCTAGCCAATTCGGTAGCTGGGAGATGCAGGGCGCTTTGCAACAATTAAGAAGTATCAATTGCCATGACAATTGCTTGGCAACGTGAAATTGAAATGTTTAAAGTTCAGCAGTCGAATGTTAGAGGTTCATATTGTTCAAATCGGCATTCATACTCGCGTCGCATTTTTCTAACAATAGTGGGTGTTTATCGTTTGTTTGGGTTCAAAGGGTATTCAAAATGTCATTAAGATGTCAATGTCAAATACTTCAAAAATTATTGGAATCCAATGCTCCTGCATTAGATGGTCCTGCAATAGATGCCAAGATTTGGACCACAGAATGACTTTCATTCCTAACCAATCGATAGAAATTCTGACTTCACATTTTTACAATACACTGTTCAAACTCAAAGTACTTCAACCAATTGTTTTGAAAAATACCATTACGTTTATTGCGACAGATAAAGTCATATAAGTTTTTAGAAACGTCAAAATATCAAACAGACTTTATTATATTGAATGAGAGATGGCAAATTTCAATATAATATCAAGTAATATATGCAATTAAAATCTATTCGACTATACATTTTCGTGCGAAAAAATGCAAAAATGTGTTCGGGTCCCAGTCCATACATACATTTTCAGCAGGTTATATGACTGAAATACAACAATCTCTTCGTCATTGATAAGCGCGTAAATGTTTACATTAACGTTCCCTAATTTATCTTTGTTAAGTCTATTTATATTGTTAATCGAAGCTTCATGCTTAGTTTTTGTCTTGTAGGTATTTTAAAGCTTAGATCGTGAAAGCCTATTAATTAATGAACGTGGCCAAAGCTAAGAGGATTGAATCGTGAATTGGGCCTTGGGATTTACTGCTACCGTCCATCAACATCCCTATGCGCTTAGAATTGGAATTGGTTTACAAAATACCCATGTGTTGGTGGGTCCAATAGGAATAAAGCTTATTTACGTATTGGTCTTGCTATGGTGGGCTAGAATAGAAAGAAAAGGCTTTTTCCAAGTATTACATGCAAGGGTTTTAAACTATTATAAAAGGAGGGAAGAAAGCTGCGCAGGACGACAGGATGGGATTCACACGCACAGACGAAACACAGAGGGAAGCGGCGGTGATATCTTTTTGGATTCATCACGCACAGAAAAATAGAACGAGGGCAGCCGAGGTTTTGGTTCCGATTATTGTTTACAGTATTGTGTTTTTCTCTTTAAGTTTTTTATGCTTTATTCAATTACGCACGCTCCGGTAACTAGTTTTAATTTCTGTTTTCAATAAAAGTTATTTGCTGGTATTTGATTCGTTGATATTTTTCTGTTTATTTTTCATCTTGCGCAATAGAAGCATGTTCCAAGTTTGGGTTTCTTGTGTTTCTTATTTAATGCATAGTGAGTAGTTGTTTAGGTAGGGTCGCGGGGTGATTAGCACACCGTGGCTAGTCCGGCACTGCTCCTATTTTTAAACAATGAACAGAAATAATTTTAGATTGGGAAAATACTTCCCACGGACGAACCTGGGCATCGTCGGAGCCCATGTGAACGGGGGAATGGGGGTCCAAAACTCATTCTTCGCTGCTCATGGGTATACGGCGACCATAGGGTCTCGCATCTTGCGGGGTATCTTTTTCAATCTAAAATTAAACGTTTTTAAAAACTCCAAACAGAGCAGGTTAATCTGGAGTAGTCACAAGTGCTATGAACCCTACGACCATACTTTCTTTTAATTATCTAAAAAGTTCAATTAATATCTTAGGTTTAGTTAATTATCTCATCAATTGACAAGGGGTGGCTACCTAAGAGCCTATTTAAATAAGTAACAACCCGAGTTTTTAGTCAGCACACATCACCGTTTTTGTGGATTCGACTCCGGTCTTACCGGATATTATGCTACGTCGGTCTCAGCCCTACGCTTGGGGCAACCCATTATTTTAGGACTAAGAATCGGTCAAACAGTCATCTTAGGTAGCTGAAACCCAACCATTATAATATGACAAGGTCTCAATCCATTACATTCAACAAACTCTAAAGTAAGAGGCAACAACAGTTCTTACATTATATTATAAAATAATGACTTCCCATAGGGGCTCATATCCATGCGAGAGCAAACTTTGACGACTAACTCTTTAAACGATATGTCATCTTCAATAACTATGGTTTCAGATACACCACCCATATACTTTCCTAAGCTACCATCCGCATTTGTCATACACTCACCACCTGAATAATAAAAACACATCAACTTTCGAGGAGTCGTCGACATGGCTGCACAACATTAACCAAATATATAAATATTACGCGATTCATACTCAATTACATTATACATGGGACGTTTAATTGTCCGACAAGTCCAAATAAATAAGTACATATACCCATATAACTCTTTAACCTATACCAACAACACTTGTCTGAAAGAGATAATCTGTAAATCACACATGACAGCGGTAGAAAGTCAAATATTTGTATGGAGCAATTACAATCCTGCAACAATCATGTTATATAATCAAAAAGATTAAACCACTAAACTCTTGAAAACCATATGTTATACTTCATCTACAAATCAATTTGGATTAAGAGGATAACTAAAGGGAAAATTACGGGTCAGAGGTGTTGGCCCGATTTACTGCAAATTTTATATTTTAATACTAATACTATTACATAGCACCGACAAATTTAATATTTCTTGACTTAGATTCCATACCTACTCTAACCAAAACCAAAATATGTAACTGTCATATAACATAAATAACAAGTGCATCGAATATGTGACTTTGTTTCAATGATTATAAGAATTACATTACATGAGATGGTTAAAATAAAATATCAATAATCTCATTTTGTAGAGTCCAAACATACACAAAAGATACTTATTTAACTTAAAAGATTTGTCTGCCAAAATTAATTGAAATTCTACCAGGACAACAGTGCCAAGTGAAATATTTATATGGACTGAACTACATGTTCTCTATATACCAAGTCATGTAATCAAACAGACCAAACAATCAACAAAAATGGAAACGATAAAGGGACAATAAACTAATCTAACCAATACTCTACTAATACAACTGTTGTTGGTAAACATTTGTCATATGCCAAACAAGAGCAAGCCAATAATAACCAATGTGAGCCAGATCTTGTATAGAACAATTACAAACTAGGGTTTAAATTCAATGGTCCACATTCAATACTCTATCAATCAATTTATATGCTAAATAAGAACAACCACAAATAAAATTGGAAAGTTGTAGCTTTTTAACCCATCTTCGATTGAGTGTGTCTTTTTTGTATGTGTGTGTGTGAGAGAAAAATACAAGAGAGAGAGAGAGAGAGAGAGAGAGAGAGAGAGAGAGATACCAGAGTGAGAGACCGACAGAAAGAGGAGTCGCTGTCGCCGAGGGAGAGATGAGTCGTCGTCACCTGGTGTGAGGAGTCGAGAGTGACCGAGTGAGAAGAGGAGTCGCCGTCGTCGCCTGGTCTGGGGAATGAATGGGAGATTGGGGGAGGAATGAATGTTAGGACTTATAAGTAATATATAAAGGAGGGTAAAATAGACATTTCAAGTGGGCACACTATGTATTTGTCAATATTTTTCTTCCTGTCATGCAAGTGATAGTTTGAAGACTCCAGACCATGATATTCGAATTTTTCCTGGTCAACACCTCTGACCGGTAAATTTCCCAAAAACCTTCCATCCGGTTCCAACAGATTGGTGCCAAATTGCTAATATATGTTTTTATATTTTATTGGCTAAGGCTCTGTTTGGAAGGAAAAGAAAGAAAAATAACAAAGAAGAAAAATGAGAGAAAAATGGGAGGAAAAATTTATTATTCACTACACTTAAAATTCTTATTTTCTTCGGTCTTTCTCTTCAAACCAGACAATGGAAAGTTTTAATTTTCCTTTATTTTCCTTTCCTTTCCATAGGTTCCAAACAGAGCCTAAATCTCACTTACACCCGCCCGCTGATATTCCACTCACATATGAGAAATGACTATAAACTACTCCATAATTTCAGTGTTTATTTCATTGATAACTAATCAACAGTTATTTGACCAAACACGTAATATAATTAACTAAAAGTGTCTTATATGGAAATCAACCCTTTTTAATAATACAATAAGTAATAAAAAGCTCTCAATTCTAAATTTTTTTAACTAGAAATGACAAAATAATTATTATTTCGAGCAGCAAAAATAAGTAGTTACGGAGTATTATATTCTACCCTTTTTATCAAAGAAAAAGAAGCTCTTCCAATGGATCAAAAAATATATCGGAGATTCGTCGTTCAATGGCCGAAGTGTTTGATGCTCTATCTTTTCAACAATCTCTCGTTACTAAAAGGGTAGTTGTGAAATGGCAAGCCCTGCCCAATGGCGCTTTCAAAGTCAATGTTGATGGGGCATCTAATGGAAGTCCAAGACAGGCTGCGGCTGGAGGGGTTATTCGTGATGACGATAGGAATTGGATTAGCGGTTTTGCTTGCAGAATTGGGAATGTGGATGCTTTAAGGGCTGAACTTTGGGGCATTTTGAGAGGTCTTAAACTTGTGTGGGATATGGGGCTACGTCGTGTTGTGTTAGAAACAGATTTGCAAGTGGCACTCCGAGCAATTTTGGACTAGCATCCCTCTGATCCTAATTACAACCTGATTATGTTGATCAATGAGCTTCATAATATGGGTTGGATGTGTGAGTTAAGCTTTGGTTGGAGAGAGGCTAATGGTTGCGCTCATAATCTAACAAGGAGTCTTTAGTTAAATCAAGGAGAGCAAGTATTTGATCAAGCCCTGTCAACAACGATGGAGGCTTTGCGCAATGACTATAATGGTTTTGGAGTTCATAGAGCTACTGTGTTAAGTGTTTTTGTTTCTTAGGGCCTAGGCCCTATTAATATAATAATTAATATATATATATTCAATTGTGTATTATTAGAAAGGGTGAATTCTTAGATATAAGTTATTTTGACTCATTCAATCTCATGTTTTGATAGACAATTTTTGATTGGGATTGTCTGTGAAATTATAGAGAATTCACTTTTATTTTCATACATGATGGGCTATATGCCACTAAGACCAACCTCAGGGGGTGTCAGTGAAATTTTCCCTTTATTATTTACACGAATTTTTGTTTTCCTCAGCAATTTTCACGATTTCAAAGTGAAAACAAGATTTGAGATTACTCAAAGTCAAAGGTTTTGTTTGGTTTACATTTTAAAAAATTATTTTTGAAAGTTGGAGTGGTAATAAGTGGAGAAAGATAGAGATGAAAGATTTAGAGTAAATTACAGTAAACCCCCCTCAACTAATCCAAATTTTCACTTAACCTCCTCTGACTACAAAATCCAACAGTATGCACCCTCTAACTATCCAGAATTGACACTTAACACCCTTTTGTTAGGTCTCCGTAGGAAAAATGCACCGACGGCAGTCTCCGGCCGGATCGGCCGCCCAAAAATTTTAAAAAAAAAACCGAGTGGGCTTGCGTGGGAATCAACGGCATCCGACTTGCGTAGGTACTCGATCTAAACACCCCATTTAAATTCTTGGGGTGTTTGGATCGAGCACCTACGCACGTCGGATGCCGTTGATTCCCACGCTAGCCCACTCGGTTTTTTTTTTTAAATTTTTGGACGGCTCGGATCGGACGCC
>BPLS01000594.1:131420-155030 GCA_019656275.1 Rhododendron kiyosumense
GATGGAGGCTTTGCGCAATGACTATAATGGTTTTGGAGTTCATAGAGCTACTGTGTCAAGTGTTTTTGTTTCTTAGGGCCTAGGCCCTATTAATATAATAATTAATATATATATATTCAATTGTGTATTATTAGAAAGGGTGAATTCTTAGATATAAGTTATTTTGACTAATTCAATCTCATGTTTGATAGACAATTTTTGATTGGGATTGTCTGTGAAATTATAGAGAATTCACTTTTATTTTCATACATGAAGGGCTATATGCCACTAAGACCAACCTCAGGGGGTGTCAGTGAAATTTTCCCTTTATTATTTACACGAATTTTTGTTTTCCTTAGCAATTTTCACGATTTCAAAGTGAAAACAAGATTTGAGATTACTCAAAGTCAAAGGTTTTGTTTGGTTTACATTTTAAAAAATTATTTTTGAAAGTTGGAGTGGTAATAAGTGGAGAAAGATAGAGATGAAAGATTTAGAGTAAATTACAGTAAACCCCCCTCAACTAATCCAAATTTTCACTTAACCTCCTCCGACTACAAAATCCAACAGTATGCACCCTCTAACTATCCAGAATTGACACTTAACACCCTTTTGTTAGGTCTCCGTAGGAAAAATGCACCGACGGCAGTCTCTGGCCGGATCGGCCGCCCAAAAATTTTTAAAAAAAAACCGAGTGGGCTTGCGTGGGAATCAACGGCATCCGACTTGCGTAGGTACTCGATCTAAACACCCCATTTAAATTCTTGGGGTGTTTGGATCGAGCACCTACGCACGTCGGATGCCGTTGATTCCCACGCTAGCCCACTCGGTTTTTTTTTTTAAATTTTTGGACGGCTCGGATCGGACGCCTAGTGGCCGGAGACGGCCGTCGGTGCATTTTTCCTACGGAGACCTAACAAAAGGGTGTTAAGTGTCAATTCTGGATAGTTAGAGGGTGCACACTATTGGGTTTTGTAGTCGGAGGGGGTTAAGTGAAAATTTGGGTTAATTGAGAGGGGTTTACTGTAATTTACTCAAAAATTTATTGAAAACTATACCGAGAATTATAAGTTACTCTTAAAAAGTTAAATAAAGCGGAGTGAAAGTAAGTAGAAAAAAATCGCCATGGGTCTATTTTTTCTTGATATTTATATTTCTCGTTTTTCTCGTGATTTCCTTTTGTGTTTCAAATGTGTACTAATTACGTTTTTCGATTGTAACATTCGTATCCTTTGCAAATATGCCCTTCAAGTTCAAACAATGAATTCAACGAGGGTTGTCTCCACTGCTATGAGGTGCTAGTTTGATTTTTGGGGTACACTAACCGGTTAGGAGGAGAAAGTCAATGTGGGTAGTCTCGTGGGTGAGTTCAATGGTTTTAAGGATGAACCAGGGGACTAGTGGCGGTGGTTGGTACGACAAAATTTTTTAAAAATGCAATTATTATTTGTAAAAAAAATTATTCTCAACTTATATAAATCTGCCACCGCCAGATTTTTTCCATTATTTTTTGATATGTACTAGTCCTTAATCCTCTAATTTTTTTTTTCAAGATAGGAGACCCAAAAATGTATTTCCAAAGTAGAATAATATAAAAGTTGAGGTTTAATTAAGGGGAAAAAACTCCACACTTTGTTTTTTTGTAAACTACTCTATAAGATAAGACAAACATTATTTACTATAATTTTTATTATATTATTTTAATTTTTCCTAGAGTCTATCACTATTTATATTGTAGTGCATTTTTTAATATTTTTTTAATATACATTTCAACTTTGTATAATAAAATTCTGATTCCGTCCCGTGGTCACCTATCCTAACCGCTTCTTTTACTGTTTTTCATGGGTGTTGGTTCCTGCGGCCGGCTAACCCAGTTCACCCAGTTCACATGAATTAGTCAAATCTCGTTTGGGGTCGGGGATACTAATGCATCATATGTTGTAAAAAAAAAATACTCCAAAAGAGTTCAAACCGGGAAACGCTTATTTTTGGGATCTCGACTAGACTAGAGAAGAAAGAAAAAAAGGGAAAACGAAGTCGAGAGTTGGATCGCGTGATCGCTACGAGGCGAATAGTTACGCATCACGAATCCGATACAGATCTCGCTTTTTTTCTCAACCGCCGTCTTCCTTGATCTCATTTCTCACATTCGATCACCAGAAAGGTACGCATACTCTCTCTCTCTCTCTCTCTCTCTCGCTCTCTCTCCCATATTCTAGATACTTTTACGTATTCTGTGCATCAGCTCGCACATATTCTAGATTAGAGAGTGAAATTGGGCGAGATCGCAAAATTTGCATCCCGCTAATCGTTATATTATGTTTGAAACCTGTATGATTTGTTTCGCTTCTAGGATCAAAACGAGTGTTTTTTGTTTTTTTTTTCAAAACAAGTGTTGGTCGTCCCATTTTCTTCTCTCTCTCTCTCTCTCTCTCTCTCTCTCTCTCTAATATAGATATCCATATACACGATAGGTCTGTTGATAACTGATAAAACGGGGAAAAGTGGTCGCATAGCGGAGTGGATATCGCGTTAGACTCCGAATCTAAAGGTCGTGGGTTCGAATCCCACTGCGATCACACATCCTTTTTTTTTTTTTTTTTAACATTCTTCAATTGCTGACAGAATTGAACCAAGATTAAGTTTTTAATTAGAGTTTCGCTTGGGTTTTCGCTTGTTCATGAATTCTACGACTTTCGATAGCTTGATGTATTCGTGAACCCAATTTAATTACCAGATTTTGACCACATATAATTAGTGTTGGCATGTTCTGATGTTCATAAGGAAAACTCAATGAAGGAGAAGAATATAAGATTAATGTCTTCGCCACAGTTAGGTACTGCGGTTCATGCAAATTGTGAAACAAAAATTTGAGTAATGCGTGGAACTTAATGTTGTTCAATTTAAATCTTGTGGCATCAGCATCGTTCTTATTGAAGTACTACTAGGTAAATGTTGCTCATTTGCTATTTGGGTTGGGTAATGCTGTCCGTGTTAAGGATGGCAATTGGCTTCGTTGGGTTGGGGTTCCATCATTTATTGGTACTGGGTTGGGTTCAGGGGAGATTGGAAAAACCGATTGGGGTCAGGCAGGGTTAGTTATGATAATTTTGCGATCTGTTATGCGCACCGAGATCGCTCTGAAATGCTTTGAGATAAAAATTTAACTTTAATGTTGTTCAATTGAAATCTTGTGGCTTCAGCATCGTTCTTATTGAAGTGCTACTAGGTAAATGTTGCTCATTTGCTGTTTGGGTTGGGTAATGCTGTCCATGTTAAGGATGGCAATTGGCTCTGTCGGGTTGGGTTCCATCATTTATTGGTACTGGGTTGGGTTCAGGGGAGATTGGAAAAACCGATTGGGGTCAGGTAGGGTTAGTTATGATAATTTTGCGATCTGTTATGCGCACCGAGATCACTCTGAAATGCTTTGAGATAAAAATTTAACTTTTACCTTTTATATTCTCCGTTAAACTAAAACAAATATATCTTCACCGTTATACTAAAAACCACCTTGTGTATCTATTTCCTCTGATATTGCTTTAAGGTCAAAAAAACTTTTCCTCATCTTTTACGGGTGAGGCAGGAACGGGAGCACCCACACATTATAACCCGGCTGGGGTTCGGGGCGTAGTCAAGGTCGTGTGGTACTTTGAGGGTCGGGGTACGACATAACCTGCTCCTCCCTTCTGCCATCCCTAGTTCTTGTGGGTTAGCTACTGCATAATTGGATTCTTGTTAAGTGAGAAACTTTGCGAGCTAATTCACTCGGAAACTGGCTATGCTTCTGAAACTTGGTTGTTAGTACCTAATTTGTACTTCTATGTCTTAATTAGGTTGTTAGGAAGTGGTCATAACCAAACAATTGGAAGGTACTGAAACTTGGCTGTTAGTACCTAAGTTGTACTCCTATGTCTTAATTAGGTTGTTAGGAAGTGGTCATAACCGCACAATGGGAACGTAGTGAAACTTGATTGTTAGGTTTTTTTTTTTTTATCATCTTGGTTAGGTTGAATGGATGATAAACTCATCTTCTCTTTTGGTGTGCGACTCTTTATTCTATCAAAGAAAAAATTTGTAGTAGAGAAGTTAGAAAAAGTATTGTCGGTCGTTCTATTTGTGTCTTCTTTTGATAACTAGTAAACAAGAGAAGCTAGTATCTGGGCTGTGAAACAGGAAGAAAGATGAGGTCATTTGAATTTTCTTATTCTTTTCTAGAGAAGACAGATAAAGAATTGTCGGTCATCTATTTGTGTCTTCTTTTGAGAACTAGTAAACAAGAGAAGCTAGTATCTGGGCTGTAAGCAGGAAGAAAGGTGAGGTCATTTAAATTATCTCTGTCTTTTCTTTTTTTGTTTATTTGGCAATTGTTTTCATGAATAGTCAATCAAAAAAAAAAATTTAATGAATAGATATACACCGTCCAGCTTTGTCTATATTGATCCATCAAGTAGTATAAACGTTGGAGCTTCGAGCGATAGAGAATTGTTGATTCTAGACATCATCGAGGGTTTCTAGAAGTTGGGAAAACATAGAAGGTGATGGTAGTGTCCCCCGCCTTCACATAGAACCTTTGAGTGCATCCACTGCAGCTGAGAGCTAATATGCCTTGTGCTGCTTGAATGAGTTCAAGGTATTGAAACTCACTGAAAGAAAAAAAAGGTGGATGATCGAGGATTGTGTTATAGAGGGAAGATTTTTGCACAAGGGTGGTGATAACTTGACCAGCATTTGTTTGTGGATTAACTGAATGCCAACTGCCAAGATGTTATGTCCTAGTCTGTAAGAAAATGTGAATGCATGAAGGATAATGAATTGAAATAAGTCAATAGTTTAATAAATCTGCCTTCTGTCAATGACTATGAGTTGAACCACAACCACCTTCACATAGCCAGGTCTTCTCCAATATGTTTGGGGTAGAAGTTGAGTACCCTCATGGATCACGTTTCCCCCCACTAGAGTCCGTGAATTTTCAATCACCATGTATGCATAGCTATTTCATAGGGGAATGAATTGATCCCTTTATGTATTTTTTAGATGTGGAAAGTATGATTCCTGCTGAATAGCATTTCGGTAAGTTCCTCTTCTGTCTCCGCGTCAATATGATGTGACCTTAGGTTCTTCAGATCTACAACCTAATCTCTTTGTTGTCAATAATGCTTGGGACCGTGCTGCTTAATATGGGGACTGTGTTGTGCTTTTGCAGATGATCAATGATGACGACTTGGGATTTTTTGCCAACTTTCTAGGCATTTTCATTTTTCTAATGGTGATTGCTTACCATTATGTTATGGCTGATCCGAAGTATGAAGGCAGCTGAAAAGGATGCAGGCAGATTAGATCGGTTTTTTTTTTTTCCTCCTATTGTTCCTTTCATCCTGTTGTCATAGTTATGATGAAAGATTCATACAGTGATGACCTCTGATCGGAGTTTCATGTTACCTTTCCATCCAGCCGCCGGGTTACAATAGAACAATTATTTTCCCTTCTGTTATACACTTGGGATTTAAGATCTGATGTTATAATTTTAAAACCTTGGGCAAACTGCTGAGAGCAAATTTATGTTCAAGCGTACTCCTACATCCATTTTGTTATACTAGTAATCTTTTCTGTTTTTAAAATGATGGGAATGTTCCCAAATACTTGCTTTTGATTCCCATGAATCGCGAATCTAGTTAACAGCCAACATGATGGAAATGAGAGGGTGCTTTATTTTCTGATAACTGTCATGAAATTTCAGATGTTCGCTTTCGTAAGTGCATTTCCAGACAACCAAATGCTGCCTGATCAGTAGGGATGAACACAAAGAGGCCATCCAAACACACCTAAAGCTATATAATTGATTTTTTGTTCTCTCGATTCTTTACCCGATGGATCAACAGTAAGTGATTTTTTGTTCAGATGACTAAATACGCAATGTCCTGATTAAAAGGTCGTATAAATGAATCAGAAACACAAAAAAATGTTGAAGAATGAGTAATGAAGAATGAACAGATTTCTCACAAGCACAATACTAATTAGAGCCACACGATAACATGCCCGAAACCATTGAACCTCGGCTAATACTACAAAGAGTATGGTGCACGGTGAAGGGAACACTCTCAGAGCTTGGTGCGGGTGCTCTAGATATGAAAACGAGAGCCATTGATTATGAAACAAGCAACCCGAAATCCAGAAAGAAGTGATGACAGCCCCAGAAATAGAAACCCGGCAAACCCCAAGGCAATGGATATGTCAGTCTGGACGCAAAACGCGTTGTTGGACGTGCACCTGTCTGTCCCCTTCATCGTCCGAGCTAGCTCTGTACCCGTGGAGTCCGCCGATAGCAATAGATACGTGAAAACCTATGATTGAGACACACAGATAAAGAAATCACATACACTCTCTGAAATTCCAATTACTCACACACACACACACAAATACTTCAAATTTTAGTCATTTAACGAGCCTTGTATGAACAATTATTTTCTATTCATATATAATACGGAGTAGTATCAATAGGAGTGAATGTTATGACAATATATGGAGTAATAACAAGTTGGAAAGAGATTAATTTTATTTTACCCTGTTTACTTGGGAGGGAAATTCTGCATACCAAACAACATTTATTGTCACGCCCTAAATACTACTCCATAATTACACTGCAATTCGATACGAAAAAGTAAAAGCAATGCTAAGAATACAACTTCAGAACACAATTCTGGATACGAAGCATCCAGAATCGTTCGATGCATGCAAACCCACATTTATGAAACGGATTCAAAAGTTGTGTTCCTAGACTTTTTTTTTTTTAAAATGTACATTACAATTAATTCTAACTCCACCCCGTTGATATTATTATAACATTACATGCTTCTAAACAAGTGTCCTTGAGAACTTGTTAGCAATAGTAGTGCGAAAAACAATACAAGTGACCCATGTGACAATGTTTTCTAGGTGTTCTAGAATTCTCACAAGGCAAATAAAGAAAAATGATGGCAGTAGTCCCTATGTTTACATTCCTCTTTCAATTCGGCCACTCTAATTTTATATACGTGCAGGTTAGAGTGTGAAATATTTTGTGTTTGCTTTGGGCCTCTATCACGAACCCCCCTCTCTCTGCGCAAGGTCCCCAATAAGTTTTCACTCAAATTATTTTTCTCATTTCTCTATCTCTCTACTCATCACCTAAAAACCTCCTCAAAACCCAAACTAAACAGAACTACGCCTGAGAGATTTCCTTACATGTGTCATCTTCAATTTGAAATTTTAACAAAAAGCTGGTGGAGAAAATGTAAGTGGAGATTAGAACTGAGGTAATGAAAATAACAAAAAATCAAAGCAAAATTTCGCTAAACCTATGGTGCTAATAACGCTTTCATAGTTACATGTAAAATAAATTCGTCCAAAAGTACGTGCAATACATACTACTATGCGTTGTATTTTCAAATTGGAAGAGGGAGGGAGAGAGAGGGGGAACCAGGCTCCCCTTCCTTTCTTTCAGTAGTAGGCTATTGTGGACCCGGTGATGGCCAACTCGAAACCACGAAGATGATTGAAACCGCTCATATCACAGGGCGTAGATTAGCGGTATCAGGGAAAATATTATCTTGGTAGGATATTAATAGATAAATCAATTACTGGCAGTTTGCATTGGCAGAAGCAAGCAATCTATGTCCTATTGAGTTAATTTTTCGCACAAACCATTCTGTGAAGCCTATGATGAGTATTTCAATTTCGAACATCTTCGTTGGCCCACAACAGATCGGTGAGCAATAGACTACGGTGGTGTGTACATGTGTGTGTGGGTGAGTGTGTTACAGGAGGGAGAGAGAGGGAACCTGATCATGGCCGAAATCAAACCAGACCTGAATGATCTCAGGGAGCAAAGTGAACCCACTCGAAATTTCCCAAACAGAAGCTCCCATTTCGAACAAAGAATACACTGCCACTATAGCATTGGCAGCAAGCACAAATCTGCAAAAATGACATCAGATTTCATCTAATTATTTCCTCAACTTCAAACGCAAAATCCTATTTTTCCTTTTGATCAGCGAGAAAACACAGGAGAAGAGGGTAAAGGTAATTCGTATTGATCCTTAACTCTAGCCAAAACAACGGCTACTATCTTCATGTAGCCGCAAGATTTTTATATTTTGCTTAAAACATTAGAAGCCCAATTAGGCCAATCAGCACATGCAAGTTCAATTTAAATTTCAATTTGCATTCGACGTCAGTGTTTATTTCCACTGAATTTTCTCGGCAGCAAAGATACGAGCAATTTTGTTCACCCTCACTAACTCTACTCACGTTAGGTGAAATATGTTAAATTAGGCGATATATGTTGCAGGTTCCATTTCAGTAATTGCAATCGCTTATTTAATACGAATTAGTTAATACTCTACAAAAAATTCAGTTCAACCAGATATAGTCCCACATTGGAAGGAATATAGTCGCACATTGCTTGGAAGTGGAATGTGTGATTATTTAATATACTGTTGAAACCTTTTCACTCATTATAACTGATTTTGAGATGGATATAAAGTTTTCATGTGGTATCAGAGTGGAGCCCATTCCACTCCATTTATTAAAAAGAGCAAAGTCTACTTTCACCCCCTGTGGTTATCGTCATGTGCGGATACCTCCCTCATGGTTCAAAACTAAGCACATAACCTACTTGTGGTTTTCAAAATGTGCAGATACACCCCCTGCCGTCATGTTTTCCATC
Source organism: Rhododendron kiyosumense (assembly GCA_019656275.1). Lineage (NCBI taxonomy): Eukaryota > Viridiplantae > Streptophyta > Magnoliopsida > Ericales > Ericaceae > Rhododendron > Rhododendron kiyosumense. The sequence continues at coordinate 140,107 of BPLS01000594.1, forward strand.
CATATTAACGGAGGTATATCTCGTACGCCTCTAAAATGTAATATGAGTCATTCATAATGTATTAAATAAAGAATAGAGTATCTCTATAAAAAATCATCTCGATCGGGCATCAATAACCAGTGATCTAATTTTTAGTAAATTCAAATTTGAAATTTTAATTTCATAACAAAATCGATTCGACCATGGGCTTTTCATTTTTTGATTGACTTGAATTTTGGCATAGATGTAGTACTCGTCAAAATTTACAATATCAACGGTTTGGATTTAATTTTTGGTATAAGAGATGATGTGATTAGATTTAAAAAAAAAAAAGAAAAAGAATCAAGGGACATGATGAGGGTATATCGGTATTTTGTGTCCGTTAATATGGATGGAAAACATGACGGCAGGGGTCTATCCGCACATTTTCAAAACCACAGGTAGATTATGTGCTTAGGCTTGAACCATGAGAGGGGTATCCGCACATAGCGATAACCACAGAGAGTCAAAGTGGACTTTGCTCTATTAAAAATTCACCATCCACACCCCACGAGCAAAAAGGTTGCACGATGATAGAACCAAAAATAGGCTTAACGTGACAGACTTCAAACGCGACTGCACATGAGTGGTTAGTGGAAACATCCCCTTTAACATAATGTTAGGACCTCTCTCACTCACTGTCAATTGATTTGGGGATGGATACCACAACGTAAATCCTTTGATCAAAACCCCAATTTTGCTCTATTGAGTTCTATACCCAAGAACTATTCAGTTCTACACCCAAGACAATTGAACTGATTTTTTGTATTATAGCCTCAGAAATTAATTGATACAAAATGAACTCTTTTGATTATCAAATCAAAACCTGCAACATAACTCACCAGATGTGGGTAAAGTTAACCAGTTAACCTCACTCAAGATGACTGCGAACAAAATTGCTCTCAGCAAAAACACAAAATCCTATCTTTCTGGTTGACCACCAAGAAAAAGGCATGAAAATTCTAGAATTGAAATTCCTTTTGGTAGTAACGGATACATTTTTAACTTTTGAATGTTGTTCAAAACAGAAGCCAGTTAGGCAACCATGACTTCAATTGGGACCCCGCAAGTGTGCGATGAGATTGGTCTCAAGATTAGTCGAGGTGCACAAAAGCTGGCCCGAACAGCTGAGCTATAAAAAAATATATATATATTAAAGGCATCGGATTGAAGCGCTAAAACATGCCTGAGTATGCATACCTGAAGGCGTCAAAGTCGTACCAACGAGGGGAATCGGGGCCCTTAGGGTTAACGAGCATGAAAACGGAAGCGGCGGCGGAGGAGCAGAATGCAGCGAATCGGAAGACGAGGATCAGGGTGTTGAAACGGCGTAGCTTCTGTACGGAGACGGTGGAGTGGAAGTGGTGGTGAGGAGGAGTGTTCTGTTGGATTCGGGGGCGAGGGGAGGGGGTCTCGCCGCCCCCGCCGCCGCCGTTCCTGAGGGGAGATTGCCGCATCTCTCCGCTGGCCGGGGGGGTTTTTTTTTAGAGAGAGAGGGAGGGTGGTTGGGGAGGAGAAAGAGAGGGGGAAGAAGTCATGGGGGGGAAAAAGAATTGGGGTGTGGAGTTCAATTTATTCTGAGAAACTTCGATTTGGGTTTGGGTCTGGGTTGGGAGACCACTGGAGTCACGGGAGACGGCATGATTTCCATGACACAGACAGCGAGAGAAGTTTTTGTAAGTGTGGAAAATGTATGCGGAGAGAGAAGAGAGAGAGAGAGAGAGGAGAAATGAGATGGAAGGTGGAAAAAGCAGAAAGCAAAAGCAAAAAGGGTCCTGTGAGTGCGAGTAAGTGAGAGAGAGAGAGAGAGAGAGAGAGAGAGGGGATGCAGGGAGCAGTGCGTCAGTGCGGTGTGGTGAGTCTGGTGACTGGTGTTGTGGTAAACGTTTCTGAGAATATCTTTGAACACTCCTAAGCATTTTTTATTTTTTTGAAAATAGACAATTCATTCATTCATGCTCAAAGGTAAAGATTATCTCGCAAAATACAGGAATGTACCAAACTATCTAAATTCGAGATACAAGTTACTGCACAAAACATATCAGGTTACAGACTCAGGACATTTTGTAAAAGTAGCCGACACAAGTGTCGACATAAGAATTTTGGGTACCATATAATATGTTATCATTGTATTACTAGTAAAATGTATCCCATTTTTTTTAGTAGTTGAGTATATTCTATCAATGCAACAGTGACGCTTTAAATGAAATCTAAAATGTGGTATTTAGATATGAGATATGATCACCATAGCATTGTTCAAAATAGATTTTTGTGAACACAAATTGTGTATCATGGCATGGGATTCACTATGAGTCTCACACAAACGATTCGGATCATTTATTGAATTTTAAATAGTTTTTAATTGATCGTGCAGAAAATCAGCTCAATCAAGCAACCATAATAAGTATTTGATCTAATGCTTTAACTTTTCATTCAAATTGTAGAAATATAAATCTATTTGAGAAATTAGAAGATTGAATCAAGTACTTACAGTTGTTCAATTGAGCTTAATTTTATTGGGTCCACTCATAAATATTTCAAATTTAATGAACGGTTCGGATTGTTTGTGCAAGATCCGGAGTGAGCCCCATACCATGATTTGTGTGCACAAAATCTGTGCACATAGTTGGGTTGAATGGTTATTTTCATAATTATATCTGAAACTGATTTTTCAAAGATTAATCTGCTTATAATCGTGCATGTATGTGTCATTGTCAAATTAATTTGGATTATCATGATTAAGTACATCTAGAGACTCATAAATAAATGAATCAAAACATCAAAATAAAACTTATATATGGCCCGTTCGTTTTGGGATTTTGGATTTGTAGGTAATGAGTGCAAATAGAAATAGAGTAATTATTGAAAATATGGGTAATATTTGGAGAGAGATGGAGAAAAAAAAGAGAGTAACAATTAGAGAGAAATAGGATAATGATTACAATTCAAAACTCCAAAACGAACGGGGTCAATATGCACCAATCCACGTATAAACTCATGAATTTTTGCAAAGGATTCTAGTCTTGTGTAAAACTTTTGTGAGAAACACAGACAGTTATAAAGCGAAATTGATGTTACCAAAAACATATTGGTGGGTATATTTCATTTCAAAATAAACAAAGGAGTCACATTTATAGTTGTTGGTGTAGCATTATTATTTCTTGTTTAATTTGGTGAGATGGGCAAAAGCATCTCATTCACTCCCCATATTATTCTTTTGTTTGGTCAGAGTTTTATAATGGTTTCATGGCCAAAAAAGACGGCATTAATTAAAAGAAGAAAACCAAACAAAAACATTCAATGTGGAAATCACTGTTTAACCAGTTGAACTAACTGTTTAATCCATTAAAAGCGTTAGTGTGATAACTATTAACATGTACAATGAATGATTGAGTGATTGATCACCTCTTACTACAATGTCCAAACTTTGCGTCGAAATCACATTCAATACCTAGGTCACATAATTTCTTAGCAAGATATATCTTTCAGTCTCTTTCTCAATAACTCGCTCTTCTTGAATTTTTAAGTAGTTTGAGATATTTTTGATAGACGCTTTCATACTCACTTTTTCGTTTTTGCTCGCGTTCATTCACGTACATTTACGTGGCGGCTTAGATCAATGCGACACTAAAATATAATCTCAGAGTCAAACATTCGCTAATGTTCATATTTAGTAAGTCGAAATAACATGAATTTCGACAACGAGACACTACATATAGAACCAAAGCCAACAATGACACCTTCGTTTCCTTGGTGCAGTTTCTATTCTCTTGTTTGAGGTAGAAGATATATGGAACAAGATAAGATAAGGACATATTCCCACAATACAGAAGAAAAAGCGTCAATGATTGTGAAGAGAACTTGAATTCCTTCTCATAGGGACATAAGTTAAAGGGGGGTTGGCTTGGGATTAGGGGTTTGTTCTCATCGAAGGTTTTAAGTTCGATTTTCTTTGTCAGTAACTCTTGAGGTCACCTCACCCCATGCGTAAGCGTTTGAAAAAGCTATGTGAGGGGATGCAAAGATTAGTCCGATGTGTGCGTAAGTTGGTCCGAGACACTCTACGCTACCAAGGAAAAAAAAGTTCATTTCAAATGGAACAATGTTGGTGCCAAAATCTCCAATCATGAGGGGCATCAGCATATCTAGGGATAGGGTATTGTCTGAGATAAGTTAAGCAAATTTCATATTCCCACTTATATCTCGGTAGTCGGTACCAAGTTCCATTGCTGGCTGAGACAGTGACCCCAAAAACAGTTTGTTCCCCTATTATCTGATTATTTTGAAAGAAATTGCCCTTGGTGAGTATATATACTTCTTTTCTTTTGCAATTTTGAATGACAGCATGGGAAGGGGGAGGGGGCCTATCTTTGATTTGTCATTTTTTAAGTGGTCTAAATGACTGTCCTTTCTCTCTAAAAAAACAACTCCGATATTTGGGTTAGCTTTCTCACCTCCCGATTAATCCCGAGGTACCAATTCAATCATCCACTAACTCACGTACCACTAAATCGGCAAACATCTGAACCCATAGGACCTTCTTCAACCCAAAATGGGATGAGTCAACGTCGAGGTACCAAACAACTCTGTTTATATATAATAATAAGAGTTCTGCTAGGAAGACACAAGCCTGTTATCCCCGGCGTAACTTTGATCCGTTAAGCAAGAGCCCTTCCACACAACACTTATACCAGTCGGTCTTGTAGTCATGCAGGCTTATACCATTTGTGACATAGTCTCCCTCATGGGATGTACTAAAACAAATAGGGAGTTCTTTGTAGTTAGGTCAAAGACAAAGTGTATTTCTCAGCATAATGCTAGGGTCAGGCTCACATTAGCCCTTGCAATTTTTAAGCATAAACATTGTTGTTTGATGGCCCCCAAATTTGTTGGTTTGGTACATTAGCCTTGTTCATTTTGGGGTCTCAAAACCCCCCAACACGGTTTTCAATAAATTTTCTTTATCTATTTATCTCCACTCATTACTCTCAAAACTCAAACCGTTAACTCGATGTTAATTGACCAGCACTAACTCAAAGCTTATTCACACAACTGCACAAAATACTGCAGTTCACACACAGAGAACTGGTGATAAAATGTTACTTTCATTAGACAGCCATGAGAATCATATTCTCATTTTAGGCACATGAGGAGGAGTTAAAAGCTCCATAGAGAAAACATAATGATGCATATTGCATGAGGGAAAACATAATGATGAATACAGAATATATACTCCCCACATCTTTCATTCGGAAGAAGAGTGTTTACATAGATTTTCGAATCTGAACGTAAATGTGTTCAGAATCATCCAATGCATGTAAACTCTACAAAATAATGAGAAAATATATATACATCTGTATCAAGAACTGTGCACTAAGGGCCTGTTTGGAAGCAACAATGTGAAGGGGATTATGATATCCCCCTCCTAATACGTGGGCCCAGACATATGGTGTGCTTTGGAAAGTCCAAAACCGGGTGGATATCTTTACAAGGCCTCTTCCGTAATCACTCCCAATACAGCCTGAGGGGGGATTAGAGATGGCTAGGGTCTGAGCTAGCTATGTCGAATCCGCCCTAATCCCCCCATCATTCGGACCATTTTACCCCTCGTAATCCCCTTTTTCCACCCCGAGGTACAATTAAATATCTTAGAGCTAACCAACAAGAGCCCTAAAGCCAAAAATTAATTATGATCCTTTAGGATAAAATGATCAGAAAAATATGATCTTTGAACCCGTTCAAACGGATTGAAAATTAGATCACTTCATTTTTTAACCATATTTTTTAATATACAACTGTAGATTGAAAAATTAAGTGTTCCCAAATTTCATTCCATTTAAATGGGTGGGAAGATTTTATTTTTCTGATCATTTAATTCTAAAGGGTTATAATTAAATTTTGACACTGGGACTCTCGTTGATTGGCCTTAAGAAAGTCGTGCAACCAAATATCTTAGGGCTAACCAACGAAAGCCTTAAAGCCAAAAACTAATTATGATCCTTTAGGATAAAATGATCAGAGAAATATGATTTTTGTACCCATTCAAACAGATTGAAAATTAGAGCACTTAATTTTTTAACCATATTTTTTAATATACAACTGTAGGTTGAAAAATTAAGTGTTCCAAATTTTAATCCATTTGAATGGTGGGAAGATTTTATTTTTTTGGTCATTTAATTCTAAAGGGTTATAATTAAATTTTGACTCTAAGATTCTCGTTGATTAACCCTGAGAAAGTCGTACAACCAAATATCTTAAGGCTAACCAACGAGAGCACTAAAACCAAAAATTAATTATGACCCTTTAAGATAAAATGACCAGAGACATAGTATCTTTGCACTGATTTAAACCAATTGAAAATTGGAACACTTAATTTTTCAACCTACAGTTTATATATTAAAAAATATGGTTAAAAAAAACCAAAGTGTGAAAGATTAAAAACGAATTTAAAAAACGAATTCTATCAAATTAAAACTGACTTTTTTATTTTGTAATATTATTAAATTAGTACATTTATTAGTAAAATTAAATATTTAGGCTTAAAGTGTGAAAGATTAATTATATTTGTAATTATATATATAACTAATACATAATTAAGTTTGGGACTGCACAAGGGCGAAAGGGTCATTTGACAGCTTTTTACATTATTCACCCTTCCTTATTATACCCCATATTTATCCTCTATCCAAACCAAGTGCTATTTAATACCCCATTCATAAACATCGCATCAATGTGGGTCATCCCTTATTAACCAATACCCTATACTATCCAATTCTCCTTCTTACATAATACCTCCAAACCTAATTCCGCATCCAAACGAACCCTAAAGTCTGTGTGCACTGACCTTCCAGTTTGGAAGTCCCACGCAAATGTGTAAATGTGCGCAAGTTATGTCTCTTTAGCATGATTAATGGTGAAGCTATCGTTGCCACATGATTGCATCTCCGTGCCACTGAATAATTTTTTTACGATTTTGATAATCTTGTCAAGACGATTGATTAATTTAAACTTTTTTGACAAAAAGCTAAACAAACACTTGAAACATCAATCATATCCATTGTCTTCACAGAAAATAAAGGCTTGTTCGTTTTGGGGATTTTAGATTTTGGATTTGAATTTATAATAGGATAGAGAGATAGATGTATTGATTGAAGAGAGATAGAGATAAAAATGAAAGTAATGGTTGAAAATACGAGTAATTAGTGAATTTTGAATTAGGGTAATAATTTAGAGTCCAAGACTCAAAAACCCAAAAAAATGAAAGTGATTCATCGGCCAGGCTATTAGTACTAGTTTAGCAAGAATAATTGAGGTTAATTACTATAATTAATTAAGAGATTTGCTACCAAAACGAAGAAATTGAAGGCCCAAAAACTATTCTCAATTATGTATCTAATTAGTCAAAATTCCTGCTTGATGCTATCTAACCAATTCGAATACAAACTTTCCACGATTAACAGTTTAACACAACTAAAAGTACACAACTAATAAGAGAAAACCTTTCTCACGGCTCCTCCGAGAATAGTTGTGTATGGAACTAATGGCAATTGTCCAAAAGTGTTTTGGATGGTCCGAATGTTAACAAAAAATTTCATTTGAATCCAGGCCGTTCAAATCCGAAATGGACGGCCAAGACCGCGTGCTCCGTAAACAGCCTGTTTAAAGCAGCTGCTCCATGGACGGCGTTCTGGTTTTTTAAAAAAAGAACTTTTAGAAAATGAAGGTAATTTCAAACTCAAAAATTATATATTTACGTAAATAATTTTGCTACCAATATGAATCTTATTTGATATATCTTATTGAGATATTTTAAACGATGCAAAAAAAATTGAAATATTATTTTTTATTTTCGTTATATTTAAGTTTAAAATTACATTCTTTTTGAAAAAAAAAAAAGTTTAGGAAAGCGGAACGAGGTTTTCTTTATCTCCCCAACTAAAAGTAAAACTGCTCAATTTCAAATAGAGATAGGAGAAAATTCAGGTTGTACGACATTTTAAACTTCACCAAAGAAAATAAGATGTACGTAAAATGATTCGAACACTTCTAACCGTCGAAAAAACGAAAGAAAAAGATAGCACAATAATTGATTCTAACACAAGTCAAAGAGCGGCCTGGAGGTGACGCTGGGGGCGGCGGGAGGATGGGGACTGGCGAAGAGGAAGGACGTCGAAGTCTATGTAGCGCCAGTGGAAGGAATCGCGTTCGCGCGTGACTCCGTTATAATATAATAATATTGGGTTTGATTTGGTGTGGGCAAATCTATTTTCTTAAAATTAAATTCACGAAAATCATCTTCGGTTATCTATATAATAAGGGAAGAGGGTTTTTGAATCTTATGTCTACATAAATCCAACGGTTGTTATCTCTCTAAACTAATCTAATGGCTATGACTCCCTCATTAGATAAAAAAAACCTTGATCTCAAAAACTAAATATACCGTGGGAAAAAATATCCCTCTCCCCGTCTCTCTCTGTGTTATCTAATTCTATCTACTGCCGGCAATTCCCCTAGCTAGGAAACCCAGTAGCTACTGCAAAGAATTTTGTGCTCTAGAACTATTACCGATTCACATCAATCCGTATAAACTCCTCTCTCTCTCTCTCTCTCTCTCTCTCTCTCTCTCTCTCCTCCCCGTTCATTTTTTGGAACGCATTTCAGGTGTTTGATTAAATGCTGATGTGGAGAATTCTTGATTGGATTCCTAGATTCTGATTGCCGTTCTTAGGGGTTTTGACCTTAGTTTCTAGGAATTTTATGTTACATTCAAGGTTTTGAGCTCTAAAAGTTTTTAATTGCATTTGTGACAATAGATTCAATACCCAAGTGTGGCTGCACTAAAAAAAACAAAAACAAATTGGCTGCACTTTATTGGCCCCTACGTACGTTTTTTTTTTTTTTTGGTGATCATCGACCCTATGTAGTTACTACTTTTGTCCCCTTACATTCCAATAATCACACCGGTATGGTTGTTGGAATAAAAAAATTTATATCGCATTCATTTTTTTGCCTGTTTACCGTTTGCAGGTTCGACCTCTTCAAAAATTAATAGTTCAAGCAGAACTAATGTCACGCAAAGGGAAAGAAAATGCAACATATCCCTGATTGGATTCCTAAATTTCTTGAATGCCGATATTCGAGCCGTGCCTTAAGGGACGGGCAAACCCTAATAAACTAATAAGCGTTCAATCAAAATGATCTTCGACACGGTTTATCTTCTTGACAAGATTTGCAACTTGAGCAATTTCGATCATAAAAATAAACCGGAGCGAGTTCACAATTTACCAGTTTTACCAGTTACAGTTTGCTGTCCGGTGCCATAATGACGCGACGGTTTCCAGATGCTTTGCTCGATTGGGTTTATATCCGGTGTAGCCAAATCTATCTTCTTAAAAATAAATTCACGCAAATCATATCCGATTATGAACTAATCAGTGTTCAATCAAAATCATCTTCAACATGGTTTATCCTCTTGAAAATATTTGCAACTTGATCAATAAAAATTGGACCGGACTATTTGCAACCACAAATTCATTATGCGTTATACTCCCTCCGTCCATTTTTAAGAGTTCGGTATTCCATTTTGGGCTGTCCCTTAATAAGTGTCCATTTTGTAAAGTTAGTGAGTAAAAATTGGTACATTGTCTATTTTGTCCCTAAAAGTAGATTCAATTTTGAAAAATTAGTGAGTAAAAGTGTAATAATGATGGGTAAGTAGGAAAAGTGGAGGAAAAAGTTGTTGTGAAAGATATAATGATGATATCTTTTTAATAAGTTGGAATTACGAAGCAGGACATTTAAAAAGAGACGGAGGGAATATACGAAGTAGGACATCAACTCCATTATTAACCAACCACCACGTGTTTTTTTTTGACAAAAATACACCCTTCCTCCACCACTGTTGGCCTCAATCATCACCGACATCACCAACTCTAGTCAATGCCATAACTGCCCCTCAACTTCGGTTACAAACTGTCACCCCCGTCAACAACACCACACTACTTGTCAAAAGAAACGATGAATAACAATCAGACACTCAATCCCAAAAATCGATACCAAAAGAGGAAATCAACTTCCGAAAATGTCCACAAAATTCATATTCTAATATTTGAATCCTTTATAACGCACAATAAAGATGTGTCATATCTTTTTTTTTGTTAAAAAAAACAAATTTTGAATGCATTATGCCTTCGTATTATGCATTTTGTGAATGGGCGATTAACATCATGCATTTTGCGAATGCGCGATTAACATCACGCATTTTACGAATGCGCGATGGGACTGGTTTTTACGGTGGCAGCGGTGACATCATCGTCATTGTTTTCGGATCAGAATTTTATATGTTTTTTTTCCGATCAAGAGGTTATCAGATACCAAGCTCTAAAAAGAGCTATCCATACAATAACGGGGAGAGAGAAGTGGTGGTAATGGGAACTAGTTTTTTTCGGATGGTGGTGGAGGTGGCTGTCGTGGTGGTATGGTGATGGTGGTGGATTTGAAGTGGTGGTAACGGGGAGAGAGAAGGAAGAAGGAGTGGGTTGTGTGTAGTAATTTCAGAGGTATTTTTGTCAACAAAAAATAAGGATATTTTTTTCTGAAAGTGATTTATTTTAAAACAGGCTATGTACAAAAAATTTGTGATTACAAATAGCTCGACCTTAAAAATTAACCATCTGGGGTTCACAATTTACCAATTAGGTAGTTTCAATACACTTCGCATTAAGCCCGGCAACCTCTAAATACTCCAATTTTCAATCCGCTTGAATCAGTGTAAAGATTTTATTTTTCTGATCATTTTATCATAAAGGGTCATAATTATTTTTTGGCTCTAGGGCTTTCATATACGAGCTCTAAGATAGATGAAGAACCAAATGAGGGCAATTTAGTCAACATAATTTAGTCCCATGGGACAGGACTACGAATACCATGTCTACCGGGGTATTACCAATACCCCTATTTGGCCGGATTGGTAGTCCATAGGATTAGTAGTCCGAAGGTGTTTTGAGTTAACAAACAAAGAATTCATAATCCCTTCGGATTCGCAATCCAATCCCATGGCTTAACACATTTAGGCCCCGTTTGATAACGGGGATAAATAGATGGGATTCGTAAGGAGATGGGATTAGGATTGGGATTGGAAATGAGATGGGATTATTAATGAGAAGGGATTGATAATGAGTATGTTTGTTTGGGATGGGATTAGATGATGAGATTATTAATATCATGTTTGTTTGAGATGAGATTAGATGATGGGATTGGATTAATAGAAGAAATTGGTAATGAAAAGGGATTAGTAATGAGAATGGGTTGGGATCGGACTACGAATACCAAGTCCCACGGGGTATTGCTAATACCCCCTAATCCCCGGATTCGGCATCCCAACGGACTAATAGTCCGAACCTTTTTTTGTTACCAAACAAAGTATTAATAATCCCATGGGATTATTACTCCAATCCCAACTCCCAAACTCGTTATCAAACGGGGCCTACGAACGGGGCCTAAGGTTCCATCTACGGAGCTTTTGGCGGCTGCCTGCGGCCACACCGTCAACTCTTCAACGCCTCCGTTGAGTCCGGCGATTGAACCTCAGCAACCTTCGCGCCCGTTCTCAATTCTCGCTCTGCGCTTCCGTTCTCGACCTCCACCCTTTGCGAATTTAGTAGTGTGTAATATTTTAAAGGACAGCTTTCGAGCTCCACACACGCATACATTATGTGACTTGGTTCGCACCGTTAATTCTTAATGAGTGTTAAATTGCGGTGCTATCGTTGCACATTTGATTGTGGTGAGTGCCAGAGACGATAAAAAGATCTTGCTAACGCTATCCATAACAATGAGGTGCATTTGATTTTGGTGAGATTTATTCAAAATTTGTTCTAAATTCATTTGGCATTCGACGCCACTAGAAGTTGGGCACACAACCGTGTGTGCCTGTCTGATAACATGGGTTGTAAGAGTGGGTAGTTGAGCTGGGGTGATTTTTTAACACTTTAATCTAACAGTTAATTCATGTTATAATGAAATCTCATGAATTTTTTATTATTACTAGGGCGATATTGGAAATCACGCTTGTGACGCAAATTCAAATTGTGCCTCTTATGAGTTTTTTTGTCATTGAGGCTTATACTGTTAGGGACATGGTCACCCTCATGGAATCTAAAATAAATGGGGAGTTTTTTTGTAGCAAGGTCAAAGACAAAGTGTGTTTCTCAGCATAATGCTAACGTCAGGCTCACATTAGCCCTTGCAAAGTCAAAGACAAAGTGTGTTAATGAGGGTAGAGATAGATAGGAAAAATTTATTGAAGACCGTGTCCGAGTGATTTTGAGACCTCAAAACAAACAAAGACGGTCTTTGGGTTGTTCGATGTTAATTGACTGGCACTAACTCAAAGCTTATTCGCACAACCGCACAAAATCCGGCAGTTCACACACAGAAGACTGGTGATAAAATGTTACTTTCATTAGACAGCCATGAGACATATTCTCATTTTAGGCACATGAGGAGTCAAAAGCTCCATAGAGAAAACATAATGATGCATGCTGCATGAGGGAAAACATAATGATGCATACAGAACATATACTCCCCATCTATTTCTTTCGGAGGAACAGTGTTACATACATAGATTTTCGAATTCGGACGCAAATGTGTTCAGAACCATCCGATGCATGTGAACTCCACAAATTAATGAGAACATATATAAGTACATTTGTATCAAGATCTGTGCACTAAAATCTATGTGCACTGACCTTTCGAATTTGAAGTCCCGCGCAAACGTGTGAATGTGCAATAGTTGCGTCTCTTTAGCATGATTAATGGGGAGGCGATCGTTGCCACATGATTGCATCTCCGTGCCACTAAATATTTTTTTTACTATTTTGATTATCTTGTCAAGACGATTGATTAATTAAACTTTTTTTACAAAAAGATAAACGAACACTTCAAACATCAATCATATCCCTTGTCTTCACAAAAATAATTGCTTCCAAACACACGACTGCTACACTCTCAAAGGACAAATACATAAACATAAAACAGCTGCCTTGTACATATCAAACAAGCCTTGGAGTACAATAAATATGTGAAATTTGCTGTTTCAGAACTATCAGTTTGCTCAAAAAAATGAAAGTGATTCATCAGCCAGGGTATTTACTAGTTTTAGCAAGAATAAGGTTAATACAATCACAAAGTTCAACACAAAAAAGATGCACTTCAACATTAAATATCCGAAATTTGTGTCCAAAAGGAACATAGATAATGGATGGATGATAATTTTGCGGAATTCTACATAGATGACACTAATAGTCGGGTCGACAGCCACACTCCCACTCCCATTGCACGCTTTGAAACACAACTGTCCTTTCGGCATATAACAAAAGTCGGCAAAAGACATGCAGATGCAGTATCACAACATCTCTTGCGACTTTCTAACGCATCGACTGACTTTCTTCTTGAAATCATCCCTTCTATCTCTCCATTCTTTCTGCAATTCAGTAATGAGAAGACACCGCGTAAGAGTAGAGGAAATGGGAAAAACAAATTCACAAAAAGAAAAAACAGAGGTGTAATCTTCTACATAACTAGGGGTGTAATTGAGCCGAGCCGAGCCGAGTCGAGTCGAGTTTTGGCTCGAGCTCGGCTCGTGGTAACTCGTTAACACCGCCCAAGCAAAGCTCAAAGGAGCACGACGTGATGCTCACTATATATAAGACTCCCTTGAAGGCAGCTTGAGCAATCTGCTAGATGTGGGACTGATGTTGGGACCTCAGATTTGCACTCTTAGCATTTAACTTTGTCCCACGTCGAAGAAAAATGAAACCAGCAGCCACTCCTTTGGCTATAAAGCCTTCACTCCCTCTCTCCTCTTACATGCATCACATGGTTGTGAACTATGAGTTGACACTTGGCAGCCATATGTAGCACAGAAAATACATATAATTAATATATATGCATACACATATATAATATAGATATAGATAACTAACCAATTAACAGAAATCAACATTTCGCATTCTGGAGTTGAAACGAAAACAAGCATGTAAAGCAATGCAAAAGGGAACACAAATACAAGTCAGATTATCTTTCGTATAAAAACAGAATAAAATCAGGCTAACCAAACCAATTAAGTCTTCCCATATCCATTTGGGTCGGATACACGAATCATGGATGGTCTCATTAAGTCCATGAGAATGAAAGAAACCAATCATAATACTAGTGTTTACTTACAAACAGTCACCACCCCAAGAGAAGAAAAAGGAAGGAAAGCTGAAAGGAAACAGAGACTATGGACACTTACTGCAGCTTCCACGTTCGCAGGAGACTCGTCATTTGGACTTGAAAGCATTGATATGATGCTCAAAACTATGCTCTCAACCTGCAAATAGTATTTGTACTCGATAAGCCCATACCAAACAGAATAGGAAAGAGAAAAAACCAAAGGCCAAAAGAAGCTCCGGATGAATGAATTAAGAGTTATAGGCTTCCATAGTGAATTAGCATTTGACAAGTCACTGTGAAGATATACAGTAAACAGTTACATCTGAAACCTGGGAAATCGTACAAGTGGTACCCATGATAGAGTGGTTTCCAGTTTCCCTTTAATCGGATTACTTTGTAGTTGTTAATTTGTTACACCACAATTGACCAAAAATCAAGTATCTGAGCATATAAATAAGATCAGCAAAAAAAGGACACGATCCCTTTAATCGGATTACTTTGTAGTTGTTAATTTGTTACACCACAATTGACCAAAAGTCAAGTATCTGAGCATATAAATAAGATCAGCAAAAAAAGGACACGATCCCTTTAATTGGATTACTTTGTAGTTGTTAATTTGTTACACCACAATTGACCAAAAATCAAGTATCTGAGCATATAAATAAGATCAGCAAAAAAAGGACACGATC
>BPLS01000594.1:155040-176071 GCA_019656275.1 Rhododendron kiyosumense
AAAAAAATACCATTCAACCAACCCTCATTGTAGTCATGGGACCTTTCAATTATAATTATGTGGAGCAGATGGGCGTTCAAGCGTTGGACCTCCTCAAACCACTGGTCCTAGGATATGACAGGATCCAAAATTTTGATATGCAAACACAGGCACGTTTTGGATATTAGTATGGTACAAATTGCGCAATCGTGGACTGTTGTAAAAGCAGCAACACCTAGATGAGGAAATGAGGTGGCATTCACGCTCAAAATGAGACTCTCTCTGATACAAGTAAGGTTGGGTGTGTTTCTCATTCTCCAAACATCATTTAGAATTTGAAGGATCTAGCCTAAGTGCCTGGATGGGTATAACTGTCTAGACTCTAGACGGGTGCGAGAGTCAGAAAAACATCCTCTAGTCTTCCCCTTGTCGTCGTCTGGGCACAAAGGTACATTGGGAAGATTAAGAAAGTCCACATAACAATAGTAGGCATGAAAGCATATTTTCAATACTGCCCAAGTCGTGAAGCAGTGTTGAACGAAAAAGCACCTTTAGGTAATGACTGCAAAAATATATAAATCCTAGGGGACGAAAACAGAAAACTAGTCACCCCCAAAAAAAACAGAAAACTAAGTTGTGGTGTGAAACAATTTACGCATCACAAAAGCAAAGTGAAAAATTCTTTTATTTTCTCCAAATAAAGCCACAGAAAAGTCAGAACGAGGATATAAATAGTTTGTTTCTTCGGCCTTCATAACTGAGAACAATAATCAGCATAGCAATAAGTTTCCATTGTGGCATATATTTTTCTTGTCTTCTTTTCTTTGCGAACTACTTTTTTCTACCTTTTGCACCTAAAAACAGACATTAAAAAAAAAAAAGGAAAGCTACTTACGTCCAGGCTCATTGTTTGCAATCTATACTACCTACCTTACCAGCAAAATGAAGTTTATGCAAATGATAACTGCAAAATCAATATGCTCCCCCATATCTTGTGCCCCCCTTGGACGCAGTGTAGAATTACAACAAGAAAATACAATCACTTCCCAACTCAAGCAGATACTTCTGTACAAGAGTTGTAGAAACAAGCACCTGAATTGAATCCCACAGTGGCACAGTCAATCCACAGCTTATTGTGCCCAAATTCTCAATATTTTCCTCCTACACTTGACCATCAAACCAATTTATCTGGTCCAACTGTAAATGCACTCATCTTTACCATTTTCCTTTTCCACTACAAACCACGAGTATTGCAGAATTTAAACCACTGCACCATCTCACTTAAACCCTCAAGGCTGGGGGTCAACACAAAATACCTACGCAAGTTATAGTGCACACGCCAACAAAAGTAAAGCAAAGAGAGCAATAACTACTACTGAATGAATCACATAACCCGCAAGTCATCCAAATTACTTGATACACTTATTTGTACGAGGAAGTACAGATATAATCAGATTCCGGCAGATCTAACAGGCTAAAGCACAATAACTAGCAATCAAACAACCAAACATATATTACACTAAATAAATCTTGTGAAAAAAAAAATTATGCAAGCAAGAAACATGAACAGCATGACCACAACAAAGCAATATAATCAATTGGCGGCTATATGGCATGAAGCAAGAACAAGATTATAATCAATATTCCACTATACCGTATGAACTGGTGTCCAACGCTCACTTGCAAGTTCATAGCCATTCGGGTCATCCCCAGGTGGATGAAGAATTGAGATGCAAACTTTTCCATCAGGGTACACTGCAGTTCATCCATCAAATGTTGAGCAATTGATCAGATATAGAAGTACAATAAGGCAGTGTTTGATTTGATGGACTGATGAATGTCATCATGATTCCTTGGCATTCCAACTTCCAATGGACCGCTCATTCACCTAAAATGGTGAATAGTGATCACATTTGTAATATGCATTCTATCATTTGACAAGGAACCAAAAAGTGACGATGAACATTGATCCCTGTGAATTGAACAGAACCGAAGTGCATAAAACTCATTAAATAAATGAACTTAATAATACCATTTGGATGCCATACGTCTGAGGTAAACCTCACTGTAGGAGGGCTGTTTGGGTAATTGGATGGGAAGGTCATGACGGCATTGAAGAATCCTCCCTCACTGCAAGATTTAGGTAATGAAAGAGAACACGTTAATGCCCAGAACCGCACATGACTCAAATCTGACAACAATCAAAAGCTCGAGAATCAGATAATCAAAAAGAATTCAAATACCCAAGCCCAAACATATAAATATAGTCTAGAACCCTTCACTTTTCTTCAATAATCAAAAACCTGAATAAGCAAACATTACATTCGAACAGTCACGTCCACCAAACTAAATGTCATGCATAAAAATCCAAACTTCAAACAGAAACACTAGAATCAGATAATCTGAAACAATCCAAAACTCAAACCCAGGTGGATAAACATGAAGTTGATATCCCTTCATTCTATGCATAAGCAAAAAACCAAAAACAAGCAAACGTCACATTCAAACAATCAAGTCCCTTGAACTAACAAGAACGCAAAAAACTATTTGGTTTAGACTCGGACACTCGAATCAAGCAATAGAAAACAATCCAAAACCAAAACCCAAATGCATTCCTTAACCCCCTTCTTTCTAATACATACGCCAAAATGCAACGCAAAGCAAACAAACTTAACTTTAGATAACAACACTGGGATCAGATGACAGACAAACCATCCAAACGGACCAAACCCAAACAACATCAGAACCTCTTCGTCCAAATCAATGAACCAAAAATGCATAAAAGCAAACAACACATTCGAACAATCACGGCCCTGAAACTAAATGAATAGGGATTAAACATTTAAAATAATAATAATTGAACCTTTAATCGCTGAATCGATATAAACCCAAACACCCAGATGCTAAACATAGTATCTATACCCCTTCAATCTATTTTATAAACCAAAAACCCCAAAGAGAAAAACTTCGCATTCAATCAAGCCCAACACGAAAAGATTGAAACTTTAAACAACAAATCAATTGAGAACTCACTACAAAGTATCAGGGGGTCCTGTAATCATGACACTCCATTCGAATAAATTGCTTTCATCAACCAAACCAGCGGAAAAGCCATCAACGGGGTGTTTACAGAGATCTACAAGCAGATAAAACACCGATCCAATCAATTATTAGAATTTGTGGACAAAACCCATAAGCAAAAAAGCAAGATTTTGAGCAATCGAGGATTGGTTGTGTACCTTTGAGCTGTTTCTGGAGGAGAAGGCTTGCTTGTGACGTAGAAGCCATCCAAGAGAGAGAACCTGTGAGGAGAGAGGGGAGAAAGAGAAAGGAAGGTTCCCGGAGGCCAAAAGAGGTGGGGGAAGAAGAAGAATCAAACGTTACCTTGTTATTGTATCGGCCTTTATATAAACCGACACAATGCTCAATGGAGAGAGAGAGAGACCAGTTCCTAATTCCTATTCACGACTCTCTCTCTCTCTCTCTCTCTCTCTCTCTCTAAAAGGTTAAAAACTTCTTTTCCTTTTTCCCCTCTCTCCCTGACTAGAATGCGATGTGGTGGGACTGGGAGTATATATATAGAACTATAGTAGTATAATTTTTAGGACAAATTATAGTTACCCGCTTCTAACTATGTCTTGCGTACACCACCCCCTCTAACTTTTTTTTGGGCACTTAACCCCCTCAAACTAACGGAAATTCAAACGGTCATAACTTCAAACGGTCATAACTTCTTTGTCCAAAATTGAAAATATGCAAATTATATATTGATTTCGAGGTCTTGAAATTAGCTTTCTAATGACACCAAAATCACATCACGATTCAAAGCACACATAAAGTTATTATCAAAACGATCTTTCTGTTTACAAGCTCTTACTCTTTTGATCATAACTTTCTGTATGCTTTGAATCGTGATGTGATTTTGGTGTCATTAGAAAGCTGACTTCAAGACCTCGAAATCGATATATAATTTGCATATTTTCAATTTTGGACGAAGAAGTTATGACCGTTTGAAGTTATGACCGTTTGAATTTCTGTTAGTTTGAGGGGGTTAAGTGCCCAAAAAAAAAGTTAGAGGAGGGTAAGTGAACGCGAGGCATAGTTAGAGGGGGTAACTATAATTTGCCCTAATTTTTAAAAGTTTGGAAACTGCTGGGTTGGAATCGTTGGAGGGCGCAAGCCTCTAATGAATCTTTTTTTTAAGGGTTTGATAGTTCCATGAACTCTATCCATGAAAGTATCCATGAATGAATTATGGAATATTTAGATTCACTTCTATCAAAAGGCCTGTTCATTTTGAAATTTTAGATTTGGATTTGGATTTGTAAGTAATTAGTGTAAACATAAATAAAATAATAATTAAAAATATGGGTAATGATTGGATAGAGTTAGAAAAAAAATGAAAATAATAATTAGAGAAAAATAGAATAATAGTAATTAAAATCTAAAATTCAAAACCCTTAAACGAACGGAGTCTAACATTTTTCCCTTTTTTATTATTATACTATATAACTTAGGTGCTCGAATCAGCTTACATCTAGCTCAATTAATCATCGGGATCCAATCACACTGCTCACTTGCGCAGAACCCAATTTAAGCCGAAACAAAAGTCTGTATAGACTAACTCTAAATGAGTTGAAGAATATTAAAGGTTTCAAATCCAAGACCTTTGGAAGAAGCAAACTCCTAAAGCCCCATTTGTTAAGAGATATGGGAGATAGGATTGGATTATGAAGGAGTTGGGACTCCTAGTTCTATGTTTGGTTTCAGAATGTTGGGGAGGACTACTAAGCCGATGGGAGTAGGAATCCCCCATGGGAGATGGTATTGGCAGTTCATTCCCAATCCATTTTTTTGCATTGACCAAAATGCCATGGTTCGTCGCTTCTTATTGAAAGGCACTTGAAACTCATTTTCAGTGATTTTCTGGTGCAATTTGGTGATAACTTTTCTTGAAATCATCTGGGTAATAAATTTTTTTCAAAACTATTTTTTTGATTGTATTTTAGAAAATAAGTTTAATCTAAAAAATATTCATCCATAAATTAAATCAATTTTGCATAAGGGCAAAAATGTAAATGTATATTACCAATCCAATCCTATCCCATGTGAAACAAACATGATATTAATAATTACACCATCTAATCTCATCTCAAACAAATATACTCATTATCAATTCCTTCTTATTACCAATCTCAATTTTAATTTTATCTCCATACGAATCTCACCCCTCTACTACTTTTATCAAACGGGGCCTAAGTTTCAAGCCATAACTACTAGGCCAACCCCTTAGGTTTTTAATGAATCTCTTAAGGTGGGTCTCCCTTAACAATTCTGCCTACAGCCTGTGGAATTTAGACAAAATATTTCTGCTATTTAAACTTGAAAATAATTTGTCTCAAAATTCGTATTTTCTTTGGGCTGCTAAACCATGACAAGAGAAATGTAGCCTACGAGTTGGTTTTCCTAATGAAATTTATACGTAGCTTTCTAAACTACAAAAACATTACGAATACATGTAAAGTGCAAAGATTTAGACGCAAAAGTGGTCGAAGTCGTCCAATGAGCTAGGGTGGACCCATCACAATGTGCAACAACATGTATTTGACGGTTTCAGATAAATTTGTATTAGCATCTATGCATTTCTATTTGTATCTGTTGCATTGCTCCTTTAATTACCAATCTAAGGTGGATTTAGTGATTCTCTGTTTGTCTTTTATGAATTTTGGTTAGATTTATAATACTTATTTATCTTGACGAGAGAAATATTAAAAGTATATTATCATGACCAAATATTTAAAAAGATTACTAAAGACAAAAATAAACAAATAATATACAGTTTTAATTGTCTTTTCTAGATTTTTTTCAATTATGGTCCATATTGCTGTACTTTCCTGATTTCCGCATCGGAGAAATATTTATTCAAAATTCTTTAACAAAAAATAAAAAAAATCACCAAATACCTAGAATATTTACTGTCTTCAATTTGTTTAGTCCAAACCATGTATAATGGCCCGGGAAAAAAACTAATTTTTCTAAGGTTAATGAGTAAATGATACTAGAAATAATGGCATTAATATATAATAAGAATAGCAATGATAAAATAGCGAGTCCGTACAAGTTAACCCGGGACCACTCTTCATTAGCAAATATGCATAAGCTATTATTTTTCGTATTCGATTGCCAACTCCTAATGAACATATACCATCAGCACCATAAAGCCGTCCGCTTGAGGACTCCTTGAGCCTTAAACCTCTTCAGACTTCAATATTGAATATTTCCAAAGTCTATATAGGCATCTCATATATATCTTGCAATTATAGGCTTCAGATATATCTTTGACACTGTTAAAAGGCTCCGGCCGGAACGATTAGCCCAATGCCACGGAATAATCATCCCTTTTCGGGTGTCCATTATAAACCATACACTTCACTTTATTCCTTTTGTGTGATAAAAAAAAAAGAAAAAGTAAAAAGAAGAAATTAAAAAAAAAAACTATTCCTGATGACCCTGGGCTTTGCATATCTATGGAGTATCTGTATATTTACGCTCAATGTTTGGGTTCTAGAAATTTTTTTTTTTTGGTTATTCATTAATCTTAATCTATTATATCCTATGGGACCTGGGGAGGGGAAATGAGTGCATACGGGAATCAAATCCTACCCAAATGCACGGGAGTATAAGGGAGGCATGCATCAAGTTTACTCCACCCCACTTGCAAGCTCTAGAATATTAGTTGGTGCATATTATCGTTAACTTGTCCAGGATTCCAATCTAATATGAATTCTTGTGTTTGCCAGGCTTTTGCTATTTGTCGGTAGTAGTTTTTTTTTTTTTACAATTTACCTTTTAAAAGTGAAATTAGCTCATCCTTACTTCCTTTTTTTTTTTCTTCAAATTTAAAGATGAGTTCACATCAAGCACATTCACGAGGCGCTGAATTTGACAATGTCGCTTCAATTCTGTGAGCAAAATTTTGACTTCTCAAAAGGCTGAAGAGATATCTTAGGTAGATTTCACGATCATTATGTCAAATTACTAAAACAATTTAAAGCAGCCAATAGAAAAATGTCAGCTGAACATTTATATCTCCGAATAGATTGATACAACTCCTTTCAGCTGGCTGTCTTCCAAGTTCGTATTGGTCTTCTTCTTTTTTTTCTTTTTTCCCTTTTTTTTAGTTTTGTCAACATTTTCTCTTTCTTTTTTTTTTTGGTTGCCTGCAGACTAGGAGCCTCAATAATCAATAAAACGAACAAATATTAGGAAACAATAAAAATATTTTTATTTTATTTTTTACAAGCTTATAAAAGACTATCTGAAAAATTACTTTGAAAAATTACTTTGAGAGCTATATATGTGTTTCTCAATCAAGATTCATCAAGGCTCGTGGACTACCTACTAATGAGTAATGGCACAAGCTTTAGCTTCATCTCATTCTTCCAGTTATGGTAGATGGAGGCTGGGGTGACGATTGCTAATGGGGTTCGGCCCTGATGGATATTTTCTTTAGCTTGCTTCCCTGATTCATTTGATCTTATGTGCGCGTAAGGTCGAGGGTTAGCTTGACAACTATTGTTAAGCCGTTTTCTTGCCGTTTAAAATTTTGTAGGTTAATCCGCGACTTAACCAAATGTATGAAGCTTGGTTTGAAAATGTTTTACCACTAATATCTATGGAATTCCAAAATTTTCCAATTGACAAGCCTTGGTTTGTCCCTTCTTGTCATTGAGGTTGACTCTATTTTTTGAACTCATGGCAACTAGCCCTACCTATGTAATGCCAGCAACTCTTACATGTGACTAGAACTATCGGAGGTACGAAACGATTAGGTTATTGGACATTACGACGGAATGTTTGTTTGCTGTGAGTTTAATATATCTCATACTTTAGTTACTCAAATGTACCAAAATACTAAAGAAACTAAGAAAACAACAAAAGAAAACCAAGAACATGACAAAAGAAATGACAAGAGAATACCATTTGTAGTACGTGTTAAGAATGGGATGCTCGTGTCTTAATGCTGGTCATAGGTTCTCCTTTTTTATTCTCTTTGATGTATTTGCCGATGATGGGTTGCTTTGCTAGGCGTTGGACTATTTATCAGATGAAATCAGGGGCGGATTCAATGTAGGCACAGATGGATCACGTGACCCAGCTGAAAATAGAGCCCCAAAAGAGGGCCCCCAAGCCCAAGTAAGTAATATATTTGACATATGCCGAAAACTAACATGCATTGCTCGGTTGTTCCAGGGGTAGATAGCTGTGTTCCCTCGTGAGCGACAGAGGTTTGAGTCATGGCGCTAGAAATCTTGTTTCTTTTTTGTCTCAATGGTTTTAAAAAACACTTCTCTCATTGAATTTAACACTTTTCTCCTTGAATTTTGAATGGGTTGGGACAAACTCACCCTTAAACTGACTTTACGTAACGGATATTTTTTAAAAAAACTCTTATTTTCTTTAATATTTTGAATTTTGTTTATTATTTTTTACAAGCGCATCCCTCACCCTTACTTTTGAATTCAATTATGAAAATTAACATGAGTTCGTCTACGACTTTCACACGTATAGGGTTGGTCCAAAAAGAGTGACCCATCTGTAGAAAATTCCTAGATCCGCCACTGAATGAAATCTTGTGTGAGTGCCGTTGAGCTTCTTGAAATGAGAAGCTTTGATGATTATTAGAAGAAGAAGAAGGCAATTTGAAATTTCATCCAGCTAATAATGGCACAACCAAACTGGCTACATGAACATTACAGCCGTCAATTGGGCTGGGCCTTATGGCCTGATAAACTGGCAGGTACCGTAAAAGATAAGGTCTGACAAACTGGCAGGTACCGTAAAAGATAAGGTTACGGCCGTTCTGGCTTTGTGTAAGAGTCTCGAGGTATTGCGGTTTTGAAATTTTTCTAAATTATTGAAGTTGAAAAAATTGCTTTAAAGCATGTAAAAGTGGGCCATAACAATCAAGAATTTGCAATACTGACAATGAACTGGACAGTGAAGTGAATACAATAAATAAAAAAATCATCTGATACAGACTATGAACTAGACCGTGAAGCTTTAATTGTTGATGGTGAAGAGGGTGTAATGGTATTGAAAATCAGCTAATACAGATGTAGTCTCAATTTAATGGTATACCCAGTTTAACGGTATTGAAAATCAAATGATAGTTATTTTTGAGCTTTTAGAAAATCAGATGTAGTCTCATTTTAATTTATTTGGTTGAGCTTTTAGAAAATTATTTTTGAGAGTTGGAGGGATAATGAGTGGAAAGAGATAGAGAGAAATATTTATTGAAAACTGTGCCGAGAGTTGAGAGTTACTCTCAGAAAGGGCAACCAAACACAGCGAGTAATATTTTGTATATATATTGAGCAATTTTGAAGATATCAACTTGTGGCAAAGAGTCTGAAAGAGAGGAGAGAGGAACTTAAGCGGCACGAAACATGAATGAGTGAGTATCATAGGGTTGTTGTGTGTATAAAGAGAGGATTAGATATTTAACTTTTCTTTTCGAAATTCCACACGCCACGGGTCCCGAATATAAGTATAGATACTTGATTATTTTGAATAATTCCACAATTCATGGGATAAGTATAGATACTTGATTATTTAGTTGGATCGGATATTTTGTGCATGTCATAATCTACAATCTATTGCAAAATTGGATTATTTCTCCTGCATAGACCTCAAAGACGAATTAATGTATCCTCTTCTTCTTTTCATGTTATTACGTAAAACACCCTAAACCCACCAAACCCAGCAATGGACGAAACAACCAATTAGGGTTAACACAGTTAATCAGGACTCTTGTATCTCAATAGAAGATCATGAGTTTGAGTCTTTTCACCTGCGTATAGGTGTTCTTTCCTTAGAGAGATTTTCCTTTATTTCTTTGTTTCTACCCTATAATGGACTCATTTCTCATATTAGTTGAGTTGTTGGGTTTGGTTGTTTCATAGACTTTCACAATTGATATAGTGTCCCAGATTTGTACTCTGTAGTATTTGGGAAAATGACGGCCCAGGATGTGTTTTGATAATTAATACCCGTTAAGGACATGCTGAGAACATTTGTTAATGCTAAAAATGTTATTGGCAGATATTAATTATCAAAACACGTTCTTAGCCATCATTTTCCCATGTACCTTCATTTCTAATCTAAAAATGATCTCTTTTATCGATCGGAAAAAAAAAAAAAACAATAACAACAACAGAGGAAACCATTGTTCCCAACCCCTTCACCTTCTCTGCCCGCATTTTAGGTTCAACGCCACAATGCACAGATACGCCTTCTACAATTTTTTTTTAATAACCGATGAACAGCCCTATAGTCAAGTTACAATTGGATTCGACTGCGCAACTCGCACCTCGGAGAACTAGTGTGATCACACCAGTCACGGCTCCCCATTTATTATCAAAGTACTCACCCGATATGGAATCGAACCCATGACCAAGAAGAATACTCCCAAAGTCACTCATTCGTCCGTACCATGATGAACTAAGCGACCCAAATTCGCCGCTCCAGTAAGAGCTCACCCGAAATACATATACAAGTCCATGTTCCTTTTTTCCACCTGCAGCGTGCGTGGTCCTATAGTAAAATGTAAATGTGCTTGTGCAATTATTTGTGATGAAATCATTGTTACTGCATAAGGGTGATTTTCTCCACCGTTTTCCTTTTGTCTTTTTCCATTTACCCCCACTTGCACCCCACAGTAGCCTGCTCTCGATCAATGACCATTTAGACCCAGTAAAGAAGCAAACATCTTCTTGCTTTAAGTTCTAAATTAACCACAACATTTTGGCAACTTGGCTGCAATAAAGGGTGAAGGATCCTTCATCTAACCCAAGGGTTAGCCTAATGATGAAGACTCGAGACTTATGAGTATGCTCCATTTTAAGGTTTTAGATTCGAAATCTCTCAGATGCTCTTAGCTTTTTGGGGCCAGTCCATACAGAACATTTGCTCTGGCACCAACTGGGGCTAGCTCAGTTGGCCAAAACTCCTGTATTTCACTAGAAAGTCAGAAGTTTGAGTCTTCTCACCTCCGTGTGGATGTTCTTTTCATTGTACTGTATTTGTTGGGGTTGTTTCTCCCCTTAATGGGGCTTGTAGTTGAATTGGGCTTATAGTGATTGCGATCCATCTAATGGGCGTATTTATCTTGTTGGTTCAGTGATTGGCTTGGTTATCTCTTGAACTCTTACACAATGGATGTAGTATCCCGTGGTTTGTATTTTGTACTTCATATACATGATGTAATGATCTCTCTTATCGATTGACACAAAAAAAAAACAAACAAACTGGGCCTTGCTAATGAAGTATATAGGTTTTTGGTTCCCCAGGATTAGTTGAGGCATGCGTAAGTTGGCCCGAACGCCTGTTTAAAAAAGGAAGAAGAAGTATCCTTCATTTTGGAGTGTTTTTTCTATTAACTGCAAGAACACATAAATATATTGTTGAACGAATATACGAATTCGTATGCCATTTTTAGTCGGCATGCACAACTACATCTAAACGAATATCCCCAGTTGGTATTCCATAATCCATTTGAAGTCAGCACATCTGAGAAATCTAAAAAATAGTTCCATGAATTTATACTTCACTTTAAATTCGCATCTAACACTTGATCTCGAACGATTTTCAAGTTTTACTAGCCCTAACTCGTGCAAGATCAACAACGGATTATTGTACGAGGAGGACTTATCGTTTACCTAAATTTGCATCTAACACTACTTGATCGAACCTTGTCGATTTTTGTTAGAGTTGATGGAGACGCAATTTTAAAGCCTAAATCATAAGAATCAACGAGTTATCAATCATTGTCCGTATTAGTATATATCGCGTATAAGGGTGCGCCAGAGATTGTGAATTTTTAATTGCACAAACGTTTTCGATACTTCGAGATATAATCCATGCCGGTAATATATAGCCAAATACATTTTCAATTCAAAATTTTCACACTTGAATGAGCCAGCTATCTTGCGTAGTAATCTTGATCAATTCATATTCTATGCTAATTCAGCTCGCCAATAAGATCCTTTCTATCTAATAGTCGTATATATATATAAGTTGAAAAGTGTTAAAAATTCAAAACTGTCAACTCAGTCTATGAGGTCAGAAGTTCGAGTTTCCCCACCTACACGTGGGTGTTATTCTCTTAGTTGGTTTTTCTTTATTTGTTTGTTTCTTCTTCTTTCGGTCAAACGAAAATACAGTATTTTTTTGTTTTCACCGTATAATGGACTTATTTCTTGAATTTGTTGAGTTGTTAGGTTTAGTTGTCTCGTGGACTTTCACAATTGATGTAATGTTCTGGGTTTGTACTCTGTACTTCATATCTAATGTAAAATGATTTCTTCTACCAATTTAAAAAAAAAGAACTTGGTCTAGATCTTCTTACAAAATTTAATTATATAGTGCTTCCTTCCCATCAAAACAATTTCTTCTTATCAACCATGTTCGTTCGAAAAATGATAACCTTCATAAACCAATTATACTTCCTACTACTCGTGGCCCTACCCGCGGCTTTCGTCTCCATCGGGTACCGCTGCTTCAGAGTGGGATGGTGCAACCCAGCCCACCGAGCTGGCCCCGGACATCAGCCCAGTACCGCGCTCATCGCCGCCACGCAGGGCGAGGCACGGGATATAGAGGGAAATCCGCCGGTGGAGCTTACAATCCCGGCCCACAAGTTCCAGAAGGGTACGGGCTTGGCCGAGGAAGATGGGATGTGTGCAGTGTGCCTGTGTGAGTTCGAGGAAGGTGAGGAGCTGCGCACTCTGCCGGAATGCATGCACTCTTTTCACGTGCCTTGTATCGATATGTGGCTCTATTCGCATTCTACCTGTCCTGTTTGTCGAACTCGTGCGTTGCCTTCGCCAAAAATATCGAAGTGTTGATACCGTTACGCGTTGATACTGGAAATTAACGATGAGATCGGAAAATCGCGTGTGTTTTGATCGGTTCCCATCACGTAACAGTTCGTTTCGATTCAAGGACTGATTGATTGTCTGTATAGCCGGCCGAAACTCGACCCTAACAACAACTATGTAGACAATCAAAGTTTCTTTCATCGTAAAAGTGATTTTTAACAATTCATGACTGCTACATCTGATTCCTGCTACATATCGTTTGTTTGACACTCCTGATACCTCGTTTGTTTGATACTTCTGCTACCGTTCGCTACAACTAATACATACCCATACGTGTTCGAATACTGATAATAATAAGTCAGGGGTACTCTGGACTCTTTTTTTATGTAAAGCTTGTTGCTAGTTCATAGTACCATTGGCTTCGAGCAACAGAAATAGTCAAAATGACAATAAGACTGCTTATCAGCAGTTGAATTTAACTCTGTAGAGTTGGTAATGGTGATTGGAATGACAGGACGTGAATTTAATAGTAGCATTAGTCACAAACAGTTTTACGATGCCTCGTAATGATCTGCTTTTGGACGGCTGAATATTGCACTACACCCCTAGAGAGGCACCAAGGAATCCGAAAGCTTGGCCCACTTTTGTACGTAACATTGTAACTATATTAATGCTTTGCATTTTTACTATTGAGATCAAGATCAAAAGAGATTCTGGACGAGTAGTACTCTACTCTAGTCTCCTATCTCTCTCTTGCAAAGTAACGCAAAAAATTAGTTGATCAAATATCGATAGCTACATCAGCTAAACACAAATTTCAAATTAAAAATAAAAAGAAGGCTTAATACTTGGCGGGGCCGCGGGAGCTACACCGAGGGTTGCGAATCATCATCATTTTGGGTCTGAAAGGTCGGAAATAGACCCACAAGGGGCCAGAAGCTGCAAGATAATGGACACATCGAAATTGGAGGAGAGGTGCCTTGTCTTCATGAAACCGGCCATATAATTGCTAGGGATTAGTAAAGGACCTTTTTTTCTGTTTCGAGACAAACAATAGGGTTGGGAGTTTAAAGGAGAGAAGAGAACAAGGCCCTAGGGGACACCTCTTTTAAGGCCCTAGGGGACACCTCTTTTCCCATAATCAAAGATTCTGATTTCTTGCACTCAATGACCAAATCAAAATGTGTCGACAATATGAATTTTTCTTGTGCTAAGATGTGCTAATAAATCCAAAAACATAAATAACGATCTTGAGTTTAATAATTGCAGCATCTTCACATGGGTAGGGAGCTCATTTTGAATTTATACTATCAACTTTAAAAATAAAAAATAATGAATCATAAGGGGGAAAAACACTAGCATCACGTTTCATTGATTATGTATTTAAGTACTTTTTGTAATTTTGTTATATTTTCTTTTGAGAAAAAAAAATGATTTTAGCACTCTATTTTTTTATGACGACACTCCAATTTTATTTTTTAGTATAAAAATTATACACTAAAAGACTTTGAGAAAACATAAATTTATCACAGATAAGCAACTTGTTCTACTTTCACAACTATAGTATAGTAGTATAGTGCACTTTGCTAGTACAAAATAAACAGAATAGGTCAATGAATAGAATAGTGTTATTTGTACTAAAATGAATAGGTTATCAAAAAATTTAAAAAAGAGTACAATGAATAGAAAATTTTGGATTTTTGGTAGGATATTGATTTTGTCGCTTCAAAAATTACTGTCAGCGCTCCAACAAGTGGAGTGTCAAATCAATCCTTATTAATTAATTTTGACACTCTACTTGTTGGAGCGCCGACAGTAAACTTTGGAGTGCCAACATCAAATTCTTTTTTCCGTAGCATAATATATTTTACTTACAGCTATATGGAGCTTTACTTGTATGTAAATGAAAATAACATAAAATTTTGAAACGAATTGTCTAATACAGTAATTAAATTTTAAGGATCAAATAACATAGACAGGAAATATTATACCCTCCATTTCAAAAAGATTGTTCGTATGTAAAAGGAAAACTTAAAAACAAATCATTTTTTTCCAAAAAAATAATTGTTACTCCTTTTTTTAGATTAAAAACAATTCATTGATATCTAGTAACTTCCGACTTTTTCTTTGAATTATTTGATAAAGATAAATCATTTTAAAAAGTTCATCATGCACAATCTTTTTTGTCGGACAAAATATGTTGTAATAAGAGAGATTAACAATGATTCTTTAACAGATAAACCTTGAAATTACCGGAGGTTTGTCTAATTGTTAATTTCAAAACTTTAAAATTAGTTAAGTAAGTGCAAATTGACTTGGATATCCGGTAAAAGAAGGACAGAAAGGTCTCGTCACCCGGGAAAATCTATGGTGGACTAATGGAAATTCAATTTGACGGGCAATGGAATTCCTAAATTTGCGGGGTTAAAATATTTAACAATACTTTTGGTGTGGGTTTCAAGTAAAGAAAGAAAATAGTTATAAAAAAACAAGGGTTCGTTTAGTGTGCTTTACAGTAGTCGTACACCCCATGATTTAACAATGTGATTTTCAGTAAAAAGAGGGTTCCTTGCTCTTTGTTTTTAGCTCCTGGTAGTTTTGGGTGCAGTGATTGAGCTGAAATAAAGCTGAAATACATTGTGGGCTTTTTGTCATTAAAGAGACGATGAAAGAATCTGGTTGCGTTTCTCTGAGTTCCAGTCAAAAGTTTTATGCCCTCTTCGTGTTTGTCTCTTTGTTTCAGAGAAGAATGAGACCACTCAGGAGCAGTACCCAGTAAGTTTTCCTTCCACTTTCTTGGGTTTTTTTTTCCTGCAACCCAAGCATTTCAAGTAATCCATGGTGTAGAAATTGGCTTTTTTTCAAGAGGTGGGGTGAATCTGGTGGTTTTTCTCTGAGTTTCCAGTCAAAGTTTTCTGAGCACAATGAAATTACTCACAAGTTTCACCTGCAAGATTTTCTACCACTTTCTTGGGCTTTTCGTTGGAGTCCAAACACTTGAAGGGAATCATGTTATGGTGATTGGATTTGGGCTTTGAGTTATCTGGGAATCTAAAGCAGTTTTTGAGGTAAAAAGTTGTACCTTGTTAGATTTTCTTGCATTTTCTTGCTCTCCAAACATTTCAAGAGCTTCATGGTGTGGTTATTGGATTTGGGCTTGAGATAGCTGGAAATTTTGGTAAGATGCCATTTTCCCCTTTTTTTCTGATGAAGAATTGACAGAAAGATGAGATCTTTGAGCAGTGTAGGACTGGCATTGAGTGTGATATTTGGGTGCCTACTATTAGCTCTTTTGGCTGAGCTTTACTACTTGCTATGGTGGAAGAAGAGAATCACCAAGAGAGAGATTGTAGATGAATATAGTATCTGCCCATCTAGATTCTTCTACTTGTTCTGTTGGAAAAAGCCCTCTTCTTTAAGCTCCACAGCTCTAAATCCCCAAGAACTCCATGTCCATGAACCACAAGCTCTGATTCATCCCCATCCAAACAAGGCCTTATGGGCCAACCCCTTTCAAGAGGAGGGTGAAGTGGAGGAGACTGAACTCGCGAGGCTGCAAAATCTGTGCAACCCACCAAGATTTCTCTTCACAATCAAAGAAGAAACAAAAGAGGATTTGGAATCTGAAGATGGGAAATCAAGAAGTAGAAGATTGAGTGATGTGATTCAAACAGTGGAGACTCCATTTTGGACCCCCTTGGCTTCACCTGCATATTTCACTCCCCCCATTTCCCCTATGGACTCCTCATTCAACCAGTTTGGTTTTAATCCTCTGTTTGAATCATCAACTGATGCTGAGTTTAACAGGCTCAGGTCATCACCACCCCCAAAGTTCAAGTTCTTGAAAGATGCTGAGGACAAACTTTCTAGAAGAAAACTGATGGAAGAAGAAGGGGCTAAAGGTGAAGAGAATGGGTTTATCACAATAATTGTTGCCAAGAACAAGGAGAAAGAGGTAAATCATCCTGATCATAATTCAGGCTCTTCACATGTGATTCCTCTATCTTCTTCCCCTACGAAATTTAGATGACCAACTTACAATAAACCCTTCTCACATTAGAGCTAAAATGCTTGTTATTACTACTTTCTTTCCTTTTCCTGCTTGTATGGATTTAGTTGATTTTTATCACTTCTTGGAGATGGGTTTTGATTCCTCTTGCACCAAGTGACAATAAACCCATCCAATTAGGACTTTTTCTTTTCCTGTTTGCTTGATTTCAGTTTAGATGTGGGCTTTTGTCCTTCTTTTACTTGGGGGCTGTTTGGGAATGAATATACATGAAACTGTAAAGCCCTTGTGCAAATCTAAGAGAAGGTAAAGGACAACAGTCCCTTTATTAAGTGATGTTGAGAGGTTTTCCTAATGGTAATGGTAGTGGAGGACCATGTGGGGGGTACTTGTTTTTATTCAATCTCCTTGAGTTGTCTGCTATACCTGCAATTATTCGTGGAGTGGGTGGCAGTTCGGAGTTCTTTGATGATACAGTGATGATCTAAGAAAACATGTCGTTCGAGTGGGTGAATATTATCCTCACCTCCTATTGGTTAGAATCGTGGGGTAGTTCGTTTCCAAATAGAACCAATCTAATTTTTTTCTCGCGGTTGCATTGCTATGGATACGAAAGACGTTTAATGCATGTGACACTCACAAACATCGAACAGCTGCGAGCACATCCATCTCCAAACATTTGTGTCCCTAATATCGAATTTGACTAATTGCTTATCTTATAAAGGTCTTGGCACTGAATAAAGATCGGATTGAGCGAGAAACCTTTCTGATTCCCCTGCCCTATAGGCTTTGATAGGATTTCGAAACCTTTCCTATTCATATTCCTTTCCCGTGAGTGTTGAGGGCTGCCGGTGTTAGATGGGCGACCAATATCGAACTCATTAAAGTGTGGTAGAATCAAAATTTAGATGGTGGCTTAAAAAATCTAGAATTAAAGATTGAGTTTGAAACATTAGGGCAGAAAGGAGTTTTGGATCTTGGGGGCGGGTAATTACATCCACATTTGTAATTTCCCACTCAGTGAGATTTTAGATTCAGTATGATCAAAGCAAAAGCCAGAGTTGTTTATGTACCTCTGCCCTTGTTCTTGAATTTGTGAGTGCGGGGGTGACCCCAGTTCACGTGTCACAACTGGGGTATTATTATTTTTAGACTCCTAGTGTTTCATGGCAGGCTATTGCATGTGTGTCTCCAAAGCATCTGGTGCAATAATGAGAGAGAGAGAGAGAGAGAGAGAGAGAGAGAGAGAGAGAGAGAGAGAGAGAGAGAGAGAGGGGGAAGGAAGGAAGGAAGGAAGGAAGGTTGACGCTTTGCCATTTTCCTAAAGAACAAAGAAGGAATATGAGTGCCAGTGACCATGTATCTACGCATAAGCCGAACGCTGACCACTCAAAATAACCAGTCTGGGTGTGGAAATGAATTCTTTCTTGTCCAAGTTTTGGATTTGACGGAACAGTCCAAATCTAGATCATAAATTAGTATAATCGATAGTCTGGATTTGCTCAAATTACTGGTAAAAGTGCAGAAATAGACGATCTAGATTTGGACTGTTATGTCCATTCCAAATTAAGGATTGGAGAGGATTCAATTCCTTTGGGTCTTTATCTGAAGCCTTAGCAAGAGTTGAGGGAAGTCCAAGCTGAAAATCGCATACTCGGGCAATAGAGCTACGAGAACCCAAGTTTCACAGATTTGGGAATGCATTGAGCAAATCTTAGGAACACAATCTTAAAGCGAAATAAAAGAGAGTGACGGGAACAATCCGAATGGTACCTCTGATGTTACAGGTACAAAAACTGCTTGGATCACATTTGTTCATAACTCCAAATACACAAGAACGGAAAAAATAGAGAAAAACTAAACCAAAAATGCTCTATTAAATCCCTTACAAACATCTGACATTTTGTGAGGTCTAAATTTAGATGACAGTTACAAAAGGAAAACAATCTGTTCAGAAGTACAGGCAGCGTCAGAATCATAGTCCGCTAGCATCCATCTGTTATTCCAAGTTCAACACAGATTGGGTTTAGCCCTGGTTCTTGTAGCAGACTAAATGCAGAAAACCCGTAATAGGTGTGGTAAAGATCTGGCAGCTGTCCCGGGAATTTACTGAAACCTCCATACTGTTGCAAGAACAAACAGCTATAAAATGAAACTATGAGCTTAAAACATTACACACCTATGGAAAATGTAAAACCTTCAAGTGCATGGGGGTACCGCAATAAAACTCTTAATGCGTTCACAAGCAGGGATAGGGTTTTCAACTATTGACATTAGTCACACTACCTACTCAAATTAAGATCGGGAACCTTTACAAGTAAGTTGTTTCATTCAAATACCATTTTCCCCTATCTCTAGTAGACAACCAGAGGAAGCATAGAGGTTCTCATCACCAAATAAGCATAGTATGTGTGCATCTGCATGCACCCCATGGGTCAGATCTATTGGATAATATGATTCTGAACAGCAAGCATGGACTATAAAGTGTGTATAACTCAAACAACTTACGTAGATTTATCAATCTTTGACATAATTTTTTGGCGGAGATGTGAGTCATAATTTATATGCAACAAACTTCGGAATCTAAGCAGTCAATATGATTATGCAGTAATAATGGAGCTATGAAGGGGAAAAAAATGCAGCACCTTGGACTGGCAAGTTAATAGAAATTGGCGCAAAGCTTTCTCGTCAATGAATTTGTGGCCCCCTAAAATGCTCAAAACACTTCCAACCCTATAAAGGGCATATAACGTTATCAGTCCATGAGAACCGGATGTCTACAACTAAGTCCATGGAACTCTTAAGGCATCTTGGAACTTACCAAAAGGCATAACAAGTATCAGTAGACTTGTTGGCTCTACCTTGGAATCCACCATCAACTGCTTGCCTCTGAAACAAGGAAAATAAAAGTGGCACAACTAAAAGAGAAGAAAACACCAGGGTAACCAGATATCACATCGACATTGTTAATTGCTTGATCAGAACAGAAATAGGACAAATTTGACCCTTTCACAAGCTTTAATTCATTTTGGAAGTATTTTTTTGATTTAAGTAGCCTTAACCCATGCCCTTAAGCTGAGAAAATAAACCTGCAGGCTCCAATCCAGAAGCAGTGGCACATTAATGATGCAAGGGGATGCACCTTTAGACAGTACATCATGTTCGATGAATCCCATCAACCGAAGAGATGCAACAGCACAGTAAGTTCCACCGCCTGTGCCACTAAAACAATTACCATATGTAAGCATTAATATGCTATCCGGCTATAAAACAGTGAAACACAAAAACATTCGACTGTAAGTAATAGAAAATGAAATACTTCTGTAAACATAACCAACAACCACAGTTACTGGAAAAAGCAATGATAAAAAAGGGCAAGAAGCCAAGAAGAACAAAAGATTTAGCCAATTCGCAGAAAATGCCTCAGAAAGCTCACTAATAGCCGCAGCAGAAAAAACAGAAAAAAGAAGGAAAAATAAATTGCAACTTTACTACTAGGGGATTGGAGAGGTGCTTCCATGAAAGAAGATCTTTTGGGTTGCACAACTTGGACTATAAGTTCTTTGCAATGATAATAAGGAAACATGAGAAAGGAGTAATTTGTTGTCCAAGTCAAATTGAGGCTCAGTATGTAACATGTTCTCTTTAAATATTGCCAACCAACAAACAGTGAAACTGGATATTCAATTTGTGTCAGGAGATCATTGGCCTCGCTGCGTAAGTTGATCGTTTCCAGGTGATTATCAAGCATGGAAATCAACTTCCAGAGAGGGAAGCTTAAAGGCAAAAATACGGGTTTTGCTGACAGTCAAAAGAAATCAACTATTTAGGAGTTACAGTGAAAAAAAATTCTGGAACCATTCAGCTGCTAGCACACAACTCTAAAGTAGCACCCAATTTTTCTGAAAACCTATGCCACACATCTGTAGCCTTAATTATATCCTAGGAGTTGTAACATTCTGGTTAACTTTGCATACGAATCACACGTAGATCAGGAAAACCCTTAAAAATATTGAACACAACAAAGACAGAGATTATATTGTTTATGGTGAATTAACATCTATCTACCAGTTCAGCGTGTTTAAGTGCGCTGGTTTATGCAGTTTAGAGCCAATTCACAATCATGTGTTCATCACAAATGTGCCACCAATGACTCCATTAT
>BPLS01000594.1:176171-210877 GCA_019656275.1 Rhododendron kiyosumense
CTTAATTATATCCTAGGAGTTGTAACATTCTGGTTAACTTTGCATACAAATTACACGTAGATCAAGAAAACCCTTAAAAATATTTATTGTTTTCGGTAAATTAACATCTATCTACCAGTTAAGCGTGTTTAAGTGCGCTGGTTTATGCAGTTTAGAGCCAATTCATAATCATGTGTTCATCACAAATGTGCCACCAATGACTCCATTATTTATTTATTTATTAATTATTATTAATTTTTTCATTTTATATTTTTTTTGGGGGAGGGGGGGGTTGAACGTAAGATTCCTCCTCTTTACCAGTTTGCATGGTGACCCAGTAGGAAGTACACCGATTTTCAAGGTGGTCAGACTTCCAAGTACAAATCTCAACATGCAATCACATTCTACCCAACAAGCTGAGCACATGTTATATATGCATGCAAGAAGCCCCCAGGAAAGCAGACTAGAACATCCAAAGAATATGGAATTCATATCCACTCACCATGAGATTCTGACCCAGGAATCAATCCAAAACCACCGTCATATGACTGCAAAAGTGGTTCAACTAATAAGTACATACAACAGCATAAACTTTGAGGCACAATTGCTATGTTTACAAGAAAAATTAGTTGACAGTCCCAAAATGGAAACTTTTAACAGAGAAGTGCAAAAGCATTACAAACCTGACAATTTAATATGTATTCCTTCGCTTTCTCCTTGTCCATGCCACTCCAGTTCTCCAACATAGAACAGATAGCAGCTGAAACATCCAATAGATATGTCAACCTTTATCTAGTGTAAATTCAATTCAAACAGCCTATTGATATATCCATTATCTGAATTCCACCTGCACAAAATATGAATCTAAGATCTCTCTCTGCCCCTGTATGGATGGGCATAAAACTGCAATATAGAGAAACAGAAAAATAAATTAGTTTGGCTTCATACTAAAAAATTGGGGGAGTATTAAGGACCAACGAAGGAGTAGATGTGGGCAGAATGCAAATCTACCTCCCATCAGGCTGTTGAAGGTTTTTCATTGATTTCAAGATTGATTCAGAGTCAAGAAGCGTCAAGTCATAGTCAAGAGTCTTCAATATTGCTAGTGCACAATATGTGCTTGCCAAGTGACTACCATTGGGAATCCAAGCCTACAAGTAGAGGCGACTAATTAACATGAAGCTTTTATGTACAAATAAAAAAGATAATGTATTCCCATAAACTTCAGAGTTCCATAAGGGAACTTGTTAACATGCTCAAAATGATTGTACATTATTTATGAAGTGCATGTTCGAAAGGTAATCGATACCCTCAGGGAAATCAGTGACAACACATTGTCACTTGATAAGATAATGGATCTTTAAACAAGCTTCACGTATAACAGTCATACCGCATTATCATCCAGTTGAAATTGAGAACTTCTAGAACCATGGAACCCATAGAATTGTCCTGCAACAACCCCAGTAGCCTCATAAGATAACTAAACATTACAATAAACATTAGCAGTTGAAGCAAATAGACAATGCCATATGTTTCTCAACAAGGCGAGGCATACCATTAATCAGATCAGACTCGTTCACATGAGCTTTCAATGACATAACCCAATTTATAGCCCCTTCCCTGTCAATCTAATAAACAAGCATAAAATCAAACCTCATGCACGCAAAAAAAAAATGCAAACCTTCCCCGATAACTATGAAGTCTTACTAGTACTGTTTATAACTTTAATCTTTAATAATCAGCTCAAAAAAATTGCACATTTATTGAAGTTATATATTTTTTTGAACAGCCATTCATTGAAGTTATAGTCCTACATTACCAAGAAAAGGATCAATATGGGATGAATAAGAGGAATGGGAAAGTGATAAGCTACTCGTCGTAGATTGAGGTTCAATGAGTATAGGCTTCTGAATGTGATAATGTACTAGTTTTAGGAAATAATTTATTAGTACAACTGTTTATACAACTTTTTCCTGTCAAACACATTGCTAGAATAGTTATGACCAATTTTTGTACATGTTGCATTGCAGAGGATCTATTACATTTTATTTTCTTCTTTTGTAGAAATAATGTCAAGGATAAACAAGGGGAAAAAACTTTCGGATCATTTGGATCAGTATTTCAGAACAAAGGTATACTAACTTTCGGAACGTGCATTCAAAAGTGTAATTATCCAGGAAGAAACGTGAGTTATACACTACGACAAAAATGCAAGCACCTGCATTTTATGCAAAAATTTCTGGCCATTGGTGAGACTTATGACCTTCTAATGTTGGAGTGAAAAGGAATGACCATTTCCAAAAAGCACTCATAGATTTATCAAAATTTGGACATTTGCCCTAATACCTGTGCACCATTCAGGCAAGTGATTTCAGAAATCAGAATTGAATCTAATAAGCAGCGGAATTGTGATTTTAAAAATTGAAAGCTAATATAGCAGATCAAGCCGGTGGCGGAAAACATTGCCAAAAAATGCTCGAATGTTTATCAACGATTGAACATTTTCGTGATACAGATCACTACTGCAAGCAAAAGATTCCAAAACTGAAGCTGATAAGCACCGAGATGGTCATTTCAACTTTGAAGCTGACATTGCAGATTAAAACTGTGACGCAAACCGCTTCCAAAAAAACACATAATATATCTAAATATGTACGTTTGCCCTAATTCCGCACGCCATTGCAAGCAAGTAACTTTAAAAAAATGAATCTAATAAGCAGCTAAGTGATTTAGGCGATAATAAGCAGTGGTGAGGGTTGTACATACGCGATCGGCGGCGCCGAGCATGTGGAGGCCGGAGATGACGAAGTAGGCGAGAGTGAGGCGGTTGATCTCTTGGCCTTGGTATTCCGACGGCAACAGCTGGTACATCATCTCAAGGAATCGAACGTGGCGATCTCTGTCGAATTGCGTCGAAGAATTTGAATCGAGCGATGGATTCCAGTCCGAGTCCATGGAAGAATTGAAGTGCGAGAGTTCGAATCAGATTCTGTGGGAGTGAGATAGAGATCGGCGAGTAGGGTTCGCGGATGCTATCGAATGCGAAGCTGAACCGGAGTGGGACTGGGGTCTACCCAAACTCGTAATCATTTTTATTTATATATTTATTATTCTTTCATGTAATTTCTCGCTTTATTTCTCCCATGGAAAACTGAGGCAGCAAAATCAATCCAACCGTTCGTGATCCGTTTAAAACTCGACTCGATAAAGATTCATTTGAGTTTGATTTAGATACTAAACAAATCGGATTTGAGCCTCAATGTTGGGCTCGTTAAATAAATGAGCCAAACTTGAACATAACAGAGTGACAGTATTCGATTCGATTAAACTCACAGAGCTAGAGTATGGACGTGTTTGCGATAGTTGTGAAACCAGATTTTCGATTTTAGCTTCACATTCCGCTGCATATTTTAGATTTCATATTTTAGTCGAAATTGAAAAATCTGTTTATTGCACCTGCGAGATAATATGTGAATTTCATTCTTTTTAAAATAATTTGTGATACAAAATTCCGCGAGTTATCCAAACACAGTTTTGAAATTTTGAGAATTTTTTTTTCAAGTTTTCCTAATTTGTAGATTTTAAAAATCATATAGCTTTTTGACCTTCTAAACCGATTTTTAGGAGTTAGAATTTAAACATTTGTCAAAATAATTTTTCACAAATACCAATGTATCTCATAAGAATTTCACATATAATCTTAAATACATACCTATAAACTTTTACATGTACATAATCACAATTTTTTAAGTTGTACATGTATAAACTTGTAAAAGCACTCCATACTATATTGATATATTTTAATAATAGGAATTGATTTTCACACTCTTTTTTTTTTGTCTTTTAGAAAAAAAATACACACACTTTTAATACTAAAAAATAAAAAAAAGAGTGCAGATATGGGAGTGTAAAAATTAAATTTCTTTTTAAAATTTAATATATGTATAAACTTGGACAGTGATAATGCCAAAGTTGTTGTTGTTTGTTTGTTTTTTTTTTAAATCATTAAAGCCTCGCTATCTGTCCCTGAAAAGAAAGACACACAGTACGTAGTTACGTAGTGCCCTTCTGTCTGATTACTGTGGTTCCTTCAAAGGAATTTCAACGAACACCTGCCGTGCAAGATCCCGAAACACCTGAAACCAATGAAGGGCAACAAGACCACAGTCCTAACATTTGCTGAGAAATGCAAGGTCTCTCTCTCTCTCTCTCTCTCTACGATATTTAAGCGCGTTCTTGTTTTGTCATTCACCTGATTCCTTTGCAAGGATGGCAATAACTTATTAACAAAAACTGGTATTTACAGAACATATTAGCATCGAATTGGCAAGGTAACCTCAACACGATCAAAGCCGACGCCAAAGGAAGGTATGGGACGATGGTAGAATAATTTATCTAGTGAAGTATTCTCTGATTAGACTATGAGAAAGAGCATTTTTGTGGTGTCTTTAAGTTATTTATGGAATTTGGTTGTATGCATATTTTTAATTGTTGGTTTCAGCAAGGACGAAATCTATACTTCAAAGGTCAAGTACTTTGTCAAGAAAGGAAGGCCCTACATCTGGGTACCCGAAATGGACTTGCACAATGTGGTAGGTTCTTTTTTCGTCTTAGGATTTTTTTTCTTCATATTTTAACTGACTGGAAGTCCCGATTTGTGTTCCAAATTTTCGCTGTCTAATTATGCTTTCTGAGTGTTTGCTTGTGCCAACTATTGAATTAGCTCGTCATGTTTACATAGCTTTTGAACGTTGGTTGTATTTTTCGGGGTACCATCATGTTGTTCACCAGATGAAAAGAATAACAAAATTGCTTGTTGAAATCTTTTCATAACCAACTTTATGAGCAGATAAGCGATAAAGATGTGCCAAGAAGTGCTCGTCTATCATATGGTTTTGAATCCACTGATCCTATTGGCTTAATATGATTCCTCATAAGCAGAAGGAAAAAGTGAAAGTTGGATGTGTTTGTGTAGTAGAAAAGGCTGCTTTATTTGTGCTGTGAAGCTGAGAAGCTGTTACAGTAGTCGCAAACGATCAGGACTATTTTCTTTTTCGTTTCTGTAAGCTGGTATCATATCATTGATGCAGTCTGATGTTCTGATATTTGCTGTATCCATGGAAGACGCCCGCTGACAAAAGGCCCACGAACATATCTCACATCTTTGCTTTCCTTTTGTCGTTTGATAAAAAAAAAATGAATTGTTATAGAAAATTGAGTCACATTTGGTTTGGTTACTGATGACAAAGCAGTTGGAGCTTATGTTTTCTGCTGTGCTCAATCTCTTTGGAGGTAAAGATTTTCAAATACCTCGTTTTCTTGGAGCATACCAGATGCTGACTTATTTTAAGTTATGGCTTGTGTGATTTTTTTTTTGAACGGCCGAAACCTTTATGGCTTTAACTTAAAGCTTTCTGTTGCACAAGTTCTTTTATCATTTTTCTTAGTATGCTACTTATCAACAAGAATCTAGTTGTTGTGACAATAATGCTCTTTTGAGAGATCCAAGCGGACTACTTCTTCTTGTTAATGCCTAGATTTGTGGTCAACGACCTTATTTTCAGAGACTAGCTACACACTTAAACATTCTTAAACATTTGTTTCTCACATATCTCGTTTTCCATGTAGAACACAATCATTGATGAACGTGGTTCTTTTGCTGTGACCAGCCCCTTCCCAGGCCCACTTGCAAACTTACTTAGATCGATAAAAAAGGTTGGTGCAATACTGTTCACAAGGCTTCACTAATAGTGGAGCCTCCATAAATCTTGGTGTATTTTAGACTAAACGTTGTGATAGTGTGAATTGATCTGAAACTACTCTACATGTGAGAAATATAAATGAAAAATAACGTAACCATTCTGAATGTGCGGGATCCTCCATTCATTGATTCCTTATGTGATGCAGCTACCTGCACGGGTTGCTTTGACTGGAGATGTTGTGCCTCTTAAAGGTGAAAAGGTATAACCATTACTACTGTTCTAAGTAAGGAACTCTTTTCTCCTGACTCTAAATATTTTGGATGATTTTGGCTTTGTAATTGAAAGAATTGATTCAAGCACCTTTATTCTGATTAATGTAACCTATGCTGCATTAGTAAGTCATCTGGCTTGTCATCTCTTCATGTGCCAAATATCTATATGCTTTTTCTCATTTATGATGTAGTCTGATGCCTGGTGGTACTATAAAAAATTAGATAAGTTGACCTTTCCACAATTTTCCAGAAATTTGTGCCACCCTGGAATCCAAAGCTGCAACTGATGTTCATGCTCACAATTTTAGTATTCTGGCAAACATTAATATAAAACCACATTCGTAAATCTCCTGCAGTGTTATAGGTTTTCGTTAAGTGACATCGCTGACACGCCTATATTTGTTCGTAACATAGAACGGAAAATAACACCCTGGAATTATACTTCTTTATTTCCTTATAGGTGAAGCTTGTTGCAGAAAGCCTAAGAGAAACCATATCTTCAGAAAGCAAAGTGGTTAAGGAATCCACTTATGCAGTCTCTGGCATACTGAGTTCTTCAAATCTTGGGTCTACACCTCGAAGTGAAAACCTTCAGGAGCTACTAGATGGCAATGAACAGTACACGGTTTATAGGTTTAATCTAAGGTATAAAACTCTAGCCTGGACTGTTTTCACCTTGTAATTTTTTGTTTAATCAAGTCCTGTATGAAGTTGAAGCGCGCGTTATCCATTGCTAATGGGAAATATAATGGAGAAGATAAAAGTGGGGAAAGATAATGGATCTCATCATCAAACTGCCTTTATCATTTTGTTTTAAAGTTTCTCGCATGCTGACCAGCATTCAATTTCTATTTAACCCCTGACCAGCTTTGGATTATTTCTTAGTGCTTCAAGTATTGCTGATTTATTTTTCCTACCTGTGCATTTCCATTTAGATGGTGAATGAATTGTGGATCTGATGCAGATGCTGGTAACATATTACTTATCTGCTTTTAGTTTCTTTAGTTAGAAATCTTGACACCAATCAGACATGGACACATCTTGTCATGGGTAGAACACAGGATCATGAAAAGTCTTAGATGATTGGTTTGACAGGTCAGTAGGATTATGCAATTGGCAAGAGTCCTCGAACATTTTGGCATTGCAGTTGAATTATGGAAAGAGTCCTCAAACATTTTGGCATGCACTTGAATTATAGAAAGACTCCTCGATAAGGGTCCTGTGAAATTTGCTAGTCACCTTTTTTTTTGCTCGGCAATTTGCTAGTCACCTTTAGGTTCAGTGAAATTTGTCGATGACATTTAACTAAGGGTCCTGCTGGAGTTTTGATTTAAAATCATAGATTATCCATCTCTCTCCCTCTGGGAAGAAAAAGAAAAAGAACGTCCCATATGTACTATATGAACAATCATCTGATTGAAGTTATTTACTGTGCAGTTCATGCATG
The DNA here is from genome assembly GCA_019656275.1 of Rhododendron kiyosumense. Taxonomy (NCBI): domain Eukaryota; kingdom Viridiplantae; phylum Streptophyta; class Magnoliopsida; order Ericales; family Ericaceae; genus Rhododendron; species Rhododendron kiyosumense. Next base: position 183,572 of record BPLS01000594.1, read on the forward strand.
TACATCGATAGCAATGGAGGCACTCATGAATTAGATTTGGCAGATGTTGAAGCATCTAAGGGTGATCTGTTATGTAAGTACCTGTTCCTATGGACAAGTGCACGTAAGGATGGTTTATTTTTTGAATAAAAAAGACCAACATTTTCCCTGTAGATCTTATTATTATTATACATATTCTTTCTTGCAGCAATAGCATCTAATCAATTGTTATGGATCAATTGGCTAACATGTTTTTTCTTTCACTTTGTTTGTAGCTCCTTTTTCTTCAAGCCTACTCGATGGGATTAATCGAAGTGAATTGAGACGTAGAGCCCTAATTCTTTTCTGTATTACATACTTGAATAAAAATGCAAAGGTATAATGTTGATCCATGTGTTGCAAATTTGTAACTGCTAGTTGACATGATACCTTTTTCCTCAGCAGCCAGCTGACATTGTTTTAGTTAAGATCACTTTGTTACTTATTATGTTTGTAGATTTTCCAGTGAAAACACTTGACCTGGTTTCTCAATACCATTGAAGTTGTGTTTGGATTAAGGATTTGCGGAGGGAAAAGAAAATCTGCGGACTTTCTCTGCACAAATTCAAGTTGTTTCTCACCACAAATCTCTCCCCAAGTCCCTAATCTGGACGTAAACTCTAGAAAATGATGCAAAAAGAGGAAGCAAACTCTCTCGACGAACTTGCTTTTTTTTGTTTTTGTTTTAATTCTCTGATAATTTAGACAAATAACTGATTTCTGGTGCACCATGTGAAGGATGCACTTATGCTTTCAGTAGATCGGAAAGGATTTGATGTGTTGGGAAAGATTCTAGGTCCGGTAACGAACGATGGCTCTCGCGAATACCAGTGGAAGGAGTTCCGGTTCGCATTCAAGGAAGAAGCACATGACGTGGAAACCGTATGTCGACAACTTGTGGAGATGGAAGAGGAAGCACTCAAGAATGTTTCAAGTTTCAGTGGATTAGGTTGATGTGAAAAAAAATAGAACAGGCATGTTCCTAGATCAGAAGTATTTTCAGAAACAACTGTCTTTGCGGTGTTCAAATTTAAGTGTACTTTACAATGTAACATACAGTTAAAAGTAGGAGTTGCTGATTGTATGGTTGGAGTACATTTCAATTTTAAGGACGGTGGATTGACCAATTCGACAAGAAAAACATAGGTTGGAAGTATCGAAAATCGGGTCAAGTACCCAATAAATGAGTTCGGTCTAAATTAATTTGTCATAAGTACAACTGGTATTCCTTACTTTTAGTAATTTTCTATTTTGTAACCTTCTGTTCAAAAAATTTAAATAAGATGACACTTAAATCATAAAGGCAGCTATTTTTTAATACCTTACTTTTAGTAATTTTCTATTTAGTAACCTTCTGTTTAAAAATTTTAAATAAGTTGACACTTATATCATAAAGACAGCTATTTTTCAAAAATAGAATTAGCGAAATTTTCTTGATTTTGATTATAATATTTTTACCTAGATACTCATTGTGAAGACGAATAATTAATACAAAACTTTGACACGAACCTAATAAAAATTTGCATGCGGGCTCTAATGCACATGGACAGAGTTCAATTTTCGTAAGCAGTAAATTAGATTTAACGGAAAAAAAAACCTAATAAAAAATTCCAAAATAGACGAACAAATATATCGAATCATGGCCAACGAGTGTTGATAAATTTCTCGATAATAACGGTGGTTCATCGGCCTGCCAACTACCCCATCCATATATTAAATTGCACCCCGATCCAGTGATCCAGAGCACGCATTGGGTCTACAAGCCAACTGCTCTCTCTCTCTCTCTCTCTCTCACACACACACGCATTGGGTCTACAAGCCAACTGCTCTCCCTCTCCCTCTCTCGAGACACATTTCAGAGAATCATATATACCCCGGTGTAAGGATTTTGCAGATCGAAAGGGTTCTCGCGTGAACCAGTGGGGTCTCTCTCGTTTCGATTCCACCTCGGAAGATGAAGGTGACTGTCACTACACGGAGTGGCAAAGAATTGATTAGGGGCGGCCTTGAGCTCCATGATTCTGTGCGTTCTCCCTCTCTCTCTCCTCCACTGGTCCCATTTTTCACCATGTATATACATTTAGTCGAGCGTATGAGCTTTGAAGTGTTAGTTTGATTTGTATTTGTGTTTTCTGTTATTTCTGCAGGCTACCGTCGCGGATCTGCAGGAGTCTATTCACAAGCGAAGTAAGTACCTGTTACGCTTGTGTTGTTTCTGAAGAATCGAAACGATACACACGTATATTTGTACATATATAATTGGTACAGGCCGTTGGTTTTGTCTGCTATGGTTAATCGTTTTAGTTTGGAAAACATCAAATTTTCTTCTAGTGATATATACCCCCGTCCCAAAATGTTTGTTTGGTCCGCAAATCGAGAACCTAAAAATAATACTTTTTTTCTAGAAAAATTCAAAAAGATTTCAACAATTTACTATATTTTTAATTTGTGAAAAGTTTTGAAATTTTTCTTGAAAAAAAGTTAATTTTAAGTCATCTCTTGGACAAATATTTTGGGACGGAGGTAGTACTTACCTAATTTTTTTTTTTTGTCAGTTCGTTTTTAGAGGGGTAGTAAGTTAAGATTATTTCTTTTAAAAACAGGAAGAAGTTAATACTAAGCTCAACGAAAGAATCAAAAGATTAGGGATACCATCCATTACAATACAAGGAAAAACCTCAGAAGAAAAACTACAAACTGAAAAACAGCCTAACCACCTGACTATACAGGGGACCCTGTTCCTCCTAGAGCTGAGGAAACCCCGGATTTCAGAGTGTGGATTCTCAGAGAAACCTGTTCTTGCTCAGAAGTTTTCCCCTGAAAAATTCTGAGGTTCATCTCCACAAACCATAAACCCCTGCAGCAAGGGAACACCACAAGACTGATGCACCAGAGATCCGTACCCTTTACATTGGAGCAAAACCAGTCAAGAACATCTTCCATTTTACTAGGCATACCCTGGACCATATTCCTAGCCATCAAACCATGCGATTTGCAAAGACAAAAGGGCAATCAAAGGAAAGCTGGTTATGTGATTCTGCACCATTCCTGCATAGACAACATTCTCCATCCACTATCATACCTTAATTTCTCAATGAATCCCTTGTGTTCAGTCTATGATGAGCAGCTTGCCAGAGAATAAAAGAACATCTTGGGACATTATTACCACCCCAAAAAAAGAAAGAAGTTGAATTACTATAGTGGGTTTTCAATGCTTGTAAATAAAAGTATGTACTAATTGTCAGAAGAACCAAGGTTCCATTCCACATTCCATATTGGAGTATCTTCATTTATTTTCATTCAATCCCACCGAAAGTTGTGTTTTGCTTTGTGTGAATTTAAAATCGTCGGTTTATATATGAATGCAGAAAACTCTATAATTGAGGTTTTGATCTTAACATATCTTAGGATAAAAAAACCTCACCACGGCATATCAAGGCGAAATGCCTAAACGGTTACACTTCAAGCTAAGCTTAGGTTACTCATCTGGAGAGAGAGTAATGGGACGTGTACTTTGCCTTTCAGTCCCGTTAAAAACCGTGTTGCCTCTTACTAGTCTGTTTGCATTCGTAAGAGCATTTTTCGTGGAGTAGGGGCTGAACAAGAGTTTTGGTCTTGGTGTTGCCAGTCCAACGTCCTGCTCACCCCTTCCTGAAGAGAGCTCTCTTCCTTTTGTCAATGAAACCTCCTTCTGGCACTGGTACAACAGAAACACAGTTCTCTCTGATACAGATATATTCGGAAATTTTAAATTCGAGTTATAGTACACCTGGACATAACGCAAGGTGCTAAGATGCCAGTTTCTGGAAATTAGTTTTGCCGGTTGATTGTTGTCCATCTCATCTGTTTTATCCCTATTGCCTGCATTCTCATGATGCTTTATGTTTTCTTTATGGTATGCACTTCAGGCATGTGTAAGAGGATAAAGAATCAAGCTTCGTTTGGTAGTGCCTTTCACATTTTTCCATGATTAGTGTGAGTAAAAACATGAGAACAACAGAAAACATAAACTATTAAAACTTGCGGTGTCTGAGTCACACCGAAAAGCATCTATTGAGGTCTGTGTGCTTTTGGGCAGAGCCTCATTTAGCAATTAGTATTGTGAGCTCTTATCTATTGGTTTAATTTTCACCTTTGGTCTCCTCTCCATGTATTTGTTGTTTTTTTTATGCTTGCTTTTGATGTGAACCACCTGATGTCCATGTTTTGCATCAACAGCCAAGAAATACTATCCTTCTAGACAGCGCCTGACCCTACCCCTTCAACCTGGATCGAAGGAAAAGCCCGTTGTCCTTCACTACAGGAAAAATCTCAAGGAATATAGCGATGGAAATTCAGACAACTTAACTGTTGTATTCAAGGACTTGGGTCCACAAGTTTCCTATCGTACCCTATTCTTCTGCGAGTACTTGGGCCCTTTACTCATCTATCCAATCTTCTACTACTTCCCTGTATATCAATACCTCGGCTACAAAGCAGAGCGTGTTATCCACCCAGTTCAGACATATGCCTTGTACTACTGGTGTTTCCACTACTTCAAACGTATAATGGAGACATTCTTTGTTCACCGCTTCAGCCATGCCACCTCACCACTCTCTAATGTGTTCCGTAATTGTGCTTATTACTGGACGTTTGGTGCTTATATTGCTTATTATGTGAACCACCCGCTTTATACACCCGTAAGTGACCTCCAGATGAAGATTGGGTTGGGTTTGGGATTGCTTTGCCAAGTCTCAAATTTCTACTGCCATATCTTGCTGAGTAATCTTCGGAGCCCTGATGGGAATGGAGGGTACCAAATCCCACGCGGATTTTTGTTCAATATTGTCACGTGCGCGAATTACACGACTGAGATTTATCAGTGGCTGGGATTCAACATTGCTACACAGACAGTTGCAGGTTATCTCTTTCTTGTGGTTGCTGCTTCAATCATGACTAATTGGGCACTCGCAAAGCACCGCCGTCTGAAGAAGGTAATTTTTTTTCCATTTTTTGCTTATCAATGGACTTCAACTCCCTTATTTGCTTATTTCACTAAGGCATATATTCTCCATGTTTTCAAAATTTGGGCTCCTTGCTTTACCCTTTTTACCCCCTTTTGTCTTAGTTGAGTTGTCGTTTAATCAGTTTTGCTTAGATATATGAACAGTTAGTGAAGGAATGATTTTGGATTAGGATCTAACTTCGAACTGGTTCAATGGCTATGCACAAAACTTGCATTTTCATTTTGTCATTCTGCTGGACAAAAAAAGTTGAAGTGTGTCAGATAAATCCAAATTAAATATTGAATAGTTCTTCGTTTCATGTATTTTTCCAATTTTGCTAAGAAATATAGCCAGAAAAGTCCTAAATGTTTACAAGCAGGCTCCTCATTTTATATCAATCCTCTGGATGAGGCCTCTTGTTTGACATCAGTTCCTAATTCATCTGTGTGTGAGTGGGAGTTTTTTGAAGATAAGAAAGGAAAAAAAAAAAATCTCTGTCTCTACTTTTCCATGATTCATCTTCTTCACAATCTCTGCTGTCTATGAGTTTGGAGATTTGTTTGATGACAAGATCATACAGTAATTTCTTCTAGGAGACTGCAATAGATGGTAAAAGTACACTCATATATTTCGTTAAGTTAATAACTAAATGAAGTGGAGCAATGTAAATAATTCAGCATTGTTTGAGAATCAGCTCTTTTCCACCTTCGCAAAAGTATGCTCTTTGAGTATTTTCCAACTAGGGCTGTAAACGAACCGAGCAGCTCGCGAGCTCGGCCCGGCTCATTAAGACTCGGTTCGGATCGGCTCAAAAGCTTGATTCGTTAATTGTGACTCGGCTCGATTAAAGAGACTCGTTTAGTAAATGACTCAACTCGGCTTGTGTACGGCCCTATTTCCAACTCATTGAAGACGGGAAATAAACATGGCATGCAACTTTTCTTTTTGTCAAATCCCAGGACAACTAATTACTTTTGAGTATTGATCATGTATGGTATTAAATCCTAGCTTCCTTTCTGTTATTATGAGCTGATGCATTGATGAAATGTCTGAATGTTGATGAGTGAAATTACCGTAAACCATGATGATTGTATATTTTTGTTGATAAGGAGATTCATGTTGGACATGGTAAGAAAATCTGATGAGTACAACCATGATCGTAAGAGCTCTCTTTCGATTACCTCAAATTGATCGGAAAAAGTAGATTCTATGATATAGCGATGAAGGTGGTGGGCAGATGTAAATGGATTTGTTAGTAACTACTACGATATGAGAATATATAGGCCTACCTTAGACAACAATGGCCTCCTTTTATGTGTTTCAAGTACTGGTAATATAAACAGAAGAGATGCTACTGATTTTGATCTTGTCCAGTCAACAATACTGCAAAGTGGATAGACGTAACATATCTTTCATTTTTTGGATTTACTTGATTTCAGTTAACATTGTTCTTCTTTTGGATAAGCTCTCTGGTTTTTTATTCTTATGACTTACGCTATACACTGCTTTGTGGCAGCTATTTGATGGAAAAGAGGGAAGACCCAAGTACCCCCGGCGATGGGTCATACTACCCCCATTCCTGTAGAAGTGATTCACAATCCTGCCACTGGTTTCTTTGGTAAAAGAAGGCATGGTCTGAAGGTTTCCCTCGGCCATTCATACCAATCCTGCCACTTTTGCCATTGGATATCGTGGTCTTCTCTTCTAGACTGCAATGCATTTGAATAATTATCCGGTCTTTCCCTTTACCAGGGATTTTTATTTTATTTTTACCTTGTCAAATTGGCTGAGTTTTGCTCTCCATGTTGTAGTTGTCACAGTTGCATTTGATGCTCCTTTATCATCGGTTTGTTTTTTATTCGCAAACTTGGAATTGTTTAGAATCTTCAAATCATCCCCGTTAGTTTCAAAACGGCGCGACCGATCTTAAACTTTCTGGGTGGTTTTCGTTAAGCTTAATGTGCCCTGTCTAAGAGTGAAACAATACTCTTATGAATGTCATATGGCGTATGCGTTTCTTTCACTTCATTTTCTCTTCATACCTTTTCTCTTTCCTTATGCTTTCTCACGACAAATTTGAGTTCCAAACATAGCAGTAACTTGCATTTCTCTGTTCTCATTTCAACATTGTTGCACATGCATTGATGCATATACAAATGGCTGCTGATAAATGATCTTGTTGGTATAAGATGCCTCCACTAGCAAAGGAAAGTGGAGAAACAGGGAAAACGAGTATCAGCACAAGTGATGGGTGCTTTGCTTTCAGGGTATATTCCTCACACTTGTATCAAAAAGGTGTTGGTTCAGTTGTTGGAAACTCCGACTTGGTTGTATAATGCTCAGGTTCGAGTCTCTATAGCTTTCTATTGTGGCTAAACATACTCTTAACAACACCCACATGTGGTGAGATTTTAGCTAAAGCTTCGATCCCGACATAGGTGCGATTGAACTTGTTACGGGTAAGTGGTATGGTGTGCCCTGACGGAGGTGACGGTTACCATACACTCACTTCCATATATTCCTCACTTGTACCGTATTTGAAAACCAGTACATTCCCACTGCGAGTGCTTTTCCAAATGCTGGTGGATATACCCTTTTCCACTCCTCACTGGAATATTATTGTCACTGCTGTTTTCTGCCTGCTTTAATACAGTAGCAATTTCTTACTTGGGAATTAGTACTTTTTGACACAGCCACTGGTGGTCGGCAATGTGGATCGTGGGTAGAAAGCACATTCCCTAAAAAGAAAAAGAGTGAGTGACAACTGTTGGTTTGAAGAAAAGTGCCCCAATCCAGTTGGAAGCATGTTTCTTTTTTCTGAATTATGGGCTTACTTTAATAGTGCATTGATTGGGTTTGCAAAATTAATTAAATCTTACATGTGGGTTGTACCTTTCATAAATCTCTGAGACTGCAATGTAACCTGGCAATGGGAGGATCTTGAAATCAAATATCCATTGCCAGAGCACAAGGCTTAAGGAAAAACCCCACTGAAAAGCATATGGAAATATTTGGCTTTGTTCGGTTGTCTTTTTAGTTTTAGTTTTAGTTTTGTTTTCAATCATTACCATACTTCTTTCTCCAATTATTACCCTATTTTTTCAATTATTACTTTCTCATCTCTCTCTATCTCTCTCCAATCATTACCCATATTTTCAATCATTACTCTATTTCTCTTTCCACCCACTACCAAAACTAAACTAAACTAAACTCCCAACCAAACACTGCCAAAGCTTTTTGCTTTTTAAAAGCTTTTTAACTTTATAGAGAAAAGAAAAATGAAAAAAAGATTATTTGAGTCTAACGTGTTTATGTTTGAAAATATAATTATTTTAGCACATCAACTGCTTGGGACAGTGGGGCACAAGTAGCAAAGAAGATACTCAACTGAATTTTCTTCTGGTATTTGTATTTGCCAGTTCACTTGGGTAATTGATTTTGACGCCCACTTTTTGATAATCTCACTTCAATATTTATCTTTTAACGTTCAAAATACACACGGCAAAAATACTAGTAAAAGACAAATACTAGAGTGTGTTTAATGAAAATGGGGTGCCAAAATAGTTGGAAGAGCGATTGTAGCAACATAGATTTCTTTTGGATAAACGTAAAGTACTTGAAATGAATCGTTTATAAAATACATGCCCAAACGGTGTCTTGTTACGAGCAACTAAATGCTTTAGCCAAAGTGAATCAATCCCATGTATATCAAAGACATCTTCAAGTGCGAAACTTTTTTTATAATCACAATGATACCAAGCTCTTCAAATTTATATCCCCAGGTTAGTTAAGGTCCGTGTAAACTGGTTCGAACACGTTTTTAAAAAAAAATTGAAGTAAATAAATTTTTATTGGAAAATATAAACACAAAAAGGTTGGGAAAAAGGGAAAAAAAAGGGAAATGGTTGGAGTTGTGCCCACTGCCCATCATCATAGCCCTTTCCCCCCCAAGAACGTGTCACCGTGTCCGTACATCCAGTCTGTACACCCATCCAACGGTCCGGATCAAATCTCTCTCCCCCCTCCTTTTTCTATAACCCCGCACCACAAACCCATTCTCCCCCATTTCGCGTCCATTTATCTCCGTATACTTCAGATACCCTCTCTCTCTCTCTCTCTCTCTCTCTCTCCAGTCTCCACACCAGAAATTCCCAGGTGAGAGAACTGATCACATTCATCGTCATTTTGATTCGACCTTAATTTGGGTAACATTTCATTGAAGAAAAAGCTCTCTTGCATTGATCAATTTGGTAATCTCATTCGCTTTTGTTATTTTCGAGGTACTATTCAATTGTTTGTTTCTCTGTGTCGGGATGGATTAGGGTTTGTTTAGATGTCACAGCTTCTCAATTCCGGATTCGATAGATACCGTAGCGATATTTATGACGTACACGACGTATATCCCTGTGGATTGGTGGTTGTTTTCAGGAGAAACACTTCTCAGAAGCTGTTTTGGAAACAGAAACGTTATCATAATCTTATTCATTTCAGTAGAAATGAAATTATCTTTTGATGCTTTCGTAAAAAGAGGATCTTTTTGGATGGTATGAGCATTGTGGTTTGGTGTGGATCCACTTGAGATCTCTTCTTGTGTTGCTTGTAAATTTGTAATACTATTTGCTGCATTTGTAACAGGAATTAATCATGTCCCCGGATTTTGTTCTTTTCTCACACTCTAAATCAGTGTTGATGTGTTATCTATCCATTGTTTGGGGCAATAGTAGTAAATATCGTAATCTGTCAGTTGAGAATTTGTATGGTACATTTGGTATATAGATTATTGGAAAAATGGTGCTTTTTTATTCAGAACAAAAAGGAGTGCTACATATATGTTGAGTTTCCTGTGCTTTTGGTATTAGATCCCAACTAATTTTTTATGGACTTGACATATGCATTTGTGAGGGTGGGTTTGGATGTCCAATGGATATATTCCGATGCTACGTGATGTCTTGCATTGCATTTGAAGGAAACCAGTCAATGGTCATGCTTGCGGTCTTCAAAAGATCTGTCAGGATTCTGGTTTCTATCATTACTATTTTGGAAATTTTTCATCACATCTGTGATAGCTGCCAGATTTTCTTCATAGACTGATTTTCATTGAAAAGAAATGGTACCTGAATCCTGGATTATGTTTTTTCATTCTATAATTTTGGTTCTTGTATGACTCCGAGGTTTTAAACTATTCATATGGTCTAAACAAGAGATTTACTACCAATAATGATGGATGCTTACTGCAATAAACTTGTTTTTACCAAACCTATTTCTTCTCAGGAGATAGCATACAATGGCCGATGCTGAGGACATTCAGCCACTCGTTTGCGACAATGGAACAGGAATGGTTAAGGTATTAAATGCAGTTTCTTCTGTGCAAGCTTTATGGTAGATGCTTGCCGTTAACGACTCCCCGACCCATTAAAAAAGCAAATTAATGGAAAGGGTAGAAAAAAGAAAGTTGTGCTTCATGTGAGCGCCTTTTTCTAAAACGGTCCTGCTAATCAATGCCACCCAACATCACCCACATGATCCCATAAAGTTAGAATTCAGTTCCCATTCAAAGATTTCCGTACACTTTTCCTCGATCCCGTAGATGTTAATAAATTAGCCGCCATTTTGTCGTTTGCATTTTATTTTTCCTTTTTTCCCTTTTAAAGTTTGAAAAGCTAATTGTTTTTCTATTTGCTAGGCTGGATTTGCTGGAGATGATGCCCCAAGGGCTGTGTTCCCTAGCATTGTAGGTCGACCTCGTCACACTGGTGTGATGGTCGGCATGGGCCAGAAAGATGCATATGTTGGAGATGAAGCCCAATCCAAGCGTGGTATCTTGACGTTGAAATACCCAATAGAGCATGGTATTGTGAGCAACTGGGATGATATGGAGAAGATCTGGCATCACACATTCTACAACGAGCTTCGAGTTGCTCCAGAAGAGCACCCGGTCCTCCTCACTGAAGCTCCTCTGAACCCCAAGGCTAATCGTGAGAAGATGACCCAAATCATGTTTGAGACCTTCAACACTCCTGCTATGTATGTGGCTATTCAGGCTGTCCTTTCCCTATATGCTAGTGGTCGTACAACTGGTAAGTAATTCGGTTCACTTGCACTCATAACAGTTCCAATTTGATTTCATATCTACATGGCTGACAGTGAATATGGAATGGTTTGTGTGCTTAAGTTGTTAATTACTTTCAATCATGGAAAACTCCTGAATTGTTTTTCCAACATTTGTAAGACGGTTTTGGTTAGGGATGCGTTAATTTCCAAAACGGTTTTGATAGGCCTTTGATATCTTGTCAATGCAAAGCAGGGAGAGTATGCATTCTATGTTTGTCTTTGCATCTTCCTCCGTATGGAAAATATGGCGTCTCTGTATGTTGTACGCAAGGATAAAAGTTTTGCTTTGCTTCCATCAAGATGGCCAAAGTGTTTCTGTTTTCTAGGAGTCCGAAAAGAATTTTGTGGAATCTCGAAATTTCAATAGTTCCTCTCTCCCACTCTGAAATTCTTCTTAGTCTGCGAAACATGCCAAAATTCTAGGAGACACAAACATTAATTAAGGTGTCCCTATTAGAAAGTATTAGACAACAACATTTTCATACATTTCCCAATCCTTTCGTTAATTTTCATTATGTTCCGGCTACATTTTCTAAACATATTCAGAATATTTCAAATCCAATGTTGCTTACCTAAATGAACACTCCATCAACATTTCCTTATCCTAGCTAACTGAAGCAAAGAACCAAAGCGAAATTTTGATCCTTAATTGTATGACTTGTTCTCTATGCAGGAATCGTGCTGGACTCTGGCGACGGTGTTAGCCATACAGTCCCAATCTATGAAGGATATGCCCTCCCACACGCCATCCTTCGTCTTGACTTGGCGGGCCGTGATCTCACCGATGCCTTGATGAAAATCCTAACTGAACGTGGCTACTCCTTCACAACCACAGCAGAGCGTGAAATAGTGAGGGACATGAAGGAGAAGCTAGCTTACATAGCCCTAGACTATGAGCAAGAGCTAGAGACTTCCAAAACAAGCTCCTCAGTCGAGAAGAGTTATGAGCTTCCCGATGGCCAAGTGATCACCATTGGCGCGGAGCGTTTCCGGTGCCCTGAGGTCCTTTTCCAGCCATCCATGATTGGAATGGAAGCGGCAGGAATACATGAGACCACTTATAATTCTATCATGAAGTGTGATGTGGATATCAGAAAAGACCTCTATGGAAACATCGTGCTCAGTGGTGGTTCAACCATGTTTCCAGGCATTGCTGATAGAATGAGCAAAGAAATTACTGCTCTAGCCCCAAGTAGTATGAAGATCAAGGTTGTTGCCCCACCCGAGAGGAAGTACAGTGTCTGGATAGGAGGATCCATCTTGGCATCTCTTAGCACCTTTCAGCAGGTTTGGTATCTTTTCATGTTGACTTTTGGATGTTTCATTCATGCTAGCTACCAGTTGAATGTCAGTGGCCTCTTGGCGGGCTTGTACCTCAGTTACATAGAGTCAGTTACTGGTGTCGGATGGTATGTGTCCAAGTGTCAAAATCATCTAATTTGCATCTCAATGATACTGAGGACACACCAAAATATTCTTACTTCGTAGTAGATTTTGTCTATTTGCTAAGATAAATGGTACTAAACAAAATGTGTTAGGACATTTCATGCATAATATAGGAGTTCCATACATATATCAATAGCAAATTCAAATCACAAAATATGCTTGCTATGTGAATATCCAACTAAACATGCCGAACATGGGTCCCAAACCATCTCCGAGTGTCAAGTGTTTGGTATGGTAATTTTTTGTATTTAGAAGATTCTGTGTACCATAGGTTTCTACCATATGATTCTTACTGGACTTTTTAGTTTTTTTCTGATATTTTTACTTTTGATTTCCGATCCAACTTTTTGCTTGGTTGAGTGCAGATGTGGATAGCAAAGGCAGAGTACGATGAGTCTGGACCGTCAATTGTGCATAGAAAATGCTTCTGATTGCGCAAGAACATAGATGTGGAAGAAAGAAACTACTTTTTACTTCTGGGAGATATGAAGCTTGCAACCGTTCATTCTATCCCTTGTTTTCTTCATTTGTTGGGTTGATAACTTTGAGAAGGCGAGGACGTTACATTTCTTTTATTTGTAACTTAAGTAGAGTTTTCGGATTGTTTTCATGATATTCGTTTTGCACCTTCCTTTATGCCCATTTTTAAGTTTGAGCATATGCATCGTCCTTCAAAAGTTGTGGTTCTATCTTCTTCTTCTTGTCTTTTCTTTCTTTCAGTTTCTTTACTTCCAAGATTTGTGTTTTATTCTTTTATGTGAAGCTTTAGATCAATAACCAACAGATGCACTAAATTTATGCTCGGACGGGTGTTGTACTTGCCGTGAATATCCCTCTCCAATAATTAACCAAGTGTTTGGATTTTCTTGGTGGCTTTTCACTAGTTTTCGGGAACTAAGTTGCCAATTTCATAAGATTGTTGCATTTTGCTCATCCTACCCTCAGCTGTAAATGCATCATTTGGGCTAAATCTTCACTGGCTTGGCTGAACTTTCATCAGTAGCTGTACTCCCCATCGGTTGTTTGGTTGAAACTCGGGAAATTAGTAGGAAACCATTTTCTACTGTTTTGTTTGCATGGAAAACCCTAAGTTGCCGTGTTTCCATGGAACTCTGCAAATCAAAACTGCATTTACAACTCAAAATCAACATCTACTGGCAGTGGTGTCGCAGGTAGTGGTTTCGGGGTAGTTATGGTTGTGGCAGCGTGGGGCAGTGGTTTCAGGGACCAGGGTAGTGAAGGTCATAGCACGGGTATGTGGCAGCGCGATCATCCTTGTAGTGGTGGTGGTTGTGCGGCGTTGGGATAGTGGTTATAATAAGTGGTTGTGATGCCAGCAGGGTGGTGGCACCAATAGTGGACGTAGCAATGATTATAGTGGCGGTAGCATGACAGTCGGATGCCTTGGATTTCCTGTTGTTGCGGGCTAGTCTTTGCCATAATCACACAGCCATCTCAGATAAAAGTATCCACCAGAACAGACAAACACGGTAGAACTAATTGGGGCTAGCTCATTTGATTAGATTAGGACTCTTATATCTCAAGAGTCCACCCACCTGCGTATGAGTGTTCTCTTAGAGGATTTTCTTTCTTTCTTTGTTTCTACCCTATAATGAACTTATTTTTTGTATTTGTTAAGTTGTTGGATTTGATTGTCTCATAAACTCTCACAATTGATGTATCCTTGGTGTACTCTGCACTTCATACCTGATGTAAAATGATTTCTTCGACGACAAACACGGTTGGCAACAGAAAATTACAACATCCAAATTCACATCAAAACTTTGACATTCCAACATGGACATTCAACTACTTTGTTTGGTTTACATCTTAGAAAGTTATTTTTGAGAGTTGAGTGGTAATGAGTGGAGAGAGATAGAGATTTATTAAAAATTGTGCCGAGAGTTAAAAGTTACTCTAACAAAGTTAAACCAAGCGTCCTGTGCTGGCTTTTGACTTCTGCCAGCAAAAATCAATTGACAACAGAGGGAGAGAGAGAAATGCGATGTCGGATTATCATGGCTTACAGTAACAACTCGAAATACTTGCATCCTATAAGTCGCCCGTGTGTTAAAAGTAAATCCCGCATTCTTCTAAACCAAATGCCACCAAAATGTCGCAATTAAAAGTACGTTGTTTTCTTCTTCCCGCATTCTTCTAAACCAAATGCCACCAAAAACAGCATTTGTTTTCTAAAATGGCTCGACTCAAAAATGCAAAAGCTTCAGGTAGAAATTTTCCACATGCCTGTCCGATATCCAACAGACATGAGTCCAATCTCCCACAGCATGTTCGGAATGCTTAATGGATTCACCTTGGATCCGGGAATTTCAGACCAATTCACAGATATCTCGATTATAGGGATGCGGAACCATTTGCATAAATAGACCAACTCAACATCAAAGCACCACCTGCACTGAGTCGGGTTGCTCATAAGTTCCACAAGAATTCAGAAATGTAATCATTTTAAACTAATAACCAAATCAAAAAAGCAAACCAATATGCCAAACTCCAGATTAGTAATTTGTTAGGATATGACTGGAGAAGGCACACCCTGATTCACTAAAAACTCTCAAACAAAGAGATCCATAACGGAAGAGGTCTGAAGAATGAAATGCTTGAAAAAGGTTACCTTTTCAAACGGATGTTTGTAAACAACTTCCTTGCAGCAGCTCTAGTGAACATCTTAAAACCACACTGGAACAAGTGAACAAAGCCATACCAAGTGAAAACCAACACAAAGTGACCTGAAACCATGACAGGCTACAATACAAGTATGAAACTGGGGAGTAAAAGTATTGCAAAGAACATCACCTGTGTGTCACGAATCCCAGGACCAGCAGCCAAAAGGACCACAAGATGGAAACCCTTCATTAAAAAGTTGCGGTACCACTTCCTCTGAAACATAAAGTGCACTGGTTTTATTTGGGGAATAAAAGATGAACCAGTAATGAGAATGTTCCCACCCTAAAGGTGACACAAGCCTCACGCCCAACTTCAAGGAGACAAAAACTATCCAAGCCGACAATGCTCATGCTATCATGCTACCTGCAACCTATCACCCTTGGGTCCATGGCTATGCTGGTGCTACCAACCAAACCGTCTGCAACCACGATCCAATTTTATGGTAAAACCTCCATCTTCATCTCCTTCAATTCTTATCCCAACACCATCACTATCTATGGCCACAAAACACCATAGTCCAAATTTATCAACAGGACACAACTTCAAATTGTTGAAACGCGTGTCATTTCGACAAAACTGATTGATTGATTTTGAGAGAGAGAGAGAGAGAGAGAGAGAGAGAGAGATTGATTGGTTGATTTTGGCAGTCACAACTGAAAGTAGCTCTAGTTATGTGTTTCAATGCTAATCCGCCTGTGCCGTGCTTAGAGTCTTATCTTTTTTACAGCCGGTCTGAAGCCCGGATAAAGAAGGAGGGTTGTGTTAGGTAGCTGACAGTCAATACGTAAAAGCCCTGTTAGATCTCTATGAAATGGTGATACGAAGGAACTTGGGCCTACTAAATCTAAGTGAAGAGGTAGCCCTAGACAAAGCTCAATGGAATGGAAAAAGAGGATTCATGTAGCTGATCCTAATTACACAAGGCTCGGCTTGGGTTGGGTTGGTTTGGTTTGGAACTTGAGAGAAGGATAATCCACCGCAATATAGAGAACAAAGGCACTCCCTTATTTGTCACAGTATTTATTATTTACAAAAGAAAGCAAACTTTTAAATCAAAATAAGTGGCATCAACAATACTTAACTGCAGCCAAGGCCTTCTCCTCTAGATGTGCACGAGAACCAAATGCCGCAATTGGGATATCAGAAATTCGTAAACTTGAATCATGATCGGGTGAATCCCCAAGTTCCCTCTTAGCAACTTCAAGTATCTGATAGGCAACGCCTCAGATTTTCAGTGACTTGAAATCATTTCCACAGAAATCAAAATTTGCTGCTAACTGTATAATTGCATAACATGTTTAACTGCAAAAATGCATAACAAAAGCTGAATCTACCTCTTTTTCAAGTTTCTCCAGGTCATCAACCTTGGTTGCGCCATCAGCATCCAGCATTAGAAGGAGTTCACCACGCGAATGAAGCATTCCCTGTTTTACAATGCTTTCCCAGAAACAAAGCGCTCAATCAATTATCGTTGTGAATTAAAGAGAGCATACACACCACCAATATGATCAAGAAAATCTTCTAAGGAAATGGTTAAGATCAAACTCACTTTTCTTATAGCTTCTCCCTTGCCATGATTTCTTCCAAGAAGGATAACCCTTACATTTTCTACTGTGTATTTCCTGACAAAATCAAAAGCTACCCTCTTTGTCCCATCAGCACTCCCGTCATCAACAATCACCACCTAAATCCAAGAATTCTTCCATTCAAAAGGTGAAAGAGCTTGAGAAAAGCAAGACACAAAGGCATAAACTCACCATCATAAAATCCTGTCAAATGGTAATCATTCAACACCCAAAGAAGCTTATACAAAGAACTACCCACTTAATCCAACACATTAGCAGAACACCTGAAATGAGATCCTCTATGATACTGGTGCTTTGGATAAATCAACGTCAAATGAAAGCATTTTCTTAATTTCTTGGGAATGAATCACAACCATCATAATAAGCTCCAAACTTCTCATGATGACTAAGAAAATCATCATTCGTGGATATGCTCATTAAGTGAATTCAGCGAGGAACCATGCATATTCAGTTAGATACCCAGACAGAAGTCACCAAAAACAAGGAGATTGGTCAAGATTTGCAGATCAAGGCTCAAGCTAGTACCAACACCCTGTGGCTTCAAGCTGGACATTACTAGCTATTAGAACTTAAAATTATCTTGTAATCATGTTCTCTCCTATTTTAATATGGCAGAAATTCATGCAGCACACACACAATTAAGATTATTTTTTTGTCCAGGTCATATTTTGTTCGTGATGAACACTAAAGAGTAAAGACAATACTGCCCAATCTGAATCCCATCAAGATTTGCAAATCAAGGCTCAAGCTAGTACCAACACCCTGTGGCTTCAAGCTGGACATCACTAGATATTAGAACTTAGAATTATCTTGTAATCACGTTCTCTCCTATTTTAGTATGGCAGAAATTCCTGCAGCACACACACAATTAAGAATTTTTTTTTTGTCCAGGTCATATTTTGGTCGTGATGAACACTAAAGAGTAAAGATAATACTGCCCAATCTGAATCCCATCAAACCAACATCAGGACTAAAAGAGAGACTACTACGACCAGCCCACAAACACAATTAAGTATTTCCTTGTGCCTGTATATTCAATCCAGACACCGCAAGAAAATAAAAATAACAAAATTAAACCATACCTCATATGAAAAAGACTTCTCTTTTGCTGCACGTTGTTGAAGATAACTGTCAAACATTCAAAATTGTATATTGCTAATCAAGTTGGCTACTCGTGGCAAGAATCATGTATCAAATCAACTAATTACTTCAAGCAAGCATCAGAAAATAAACTAAAATAACTGATTATGAAATCACCAACTTAATTTTTTAAGGAGTGAGCAAGAATAATTTATTCTATCGGCCGAGGGACTTGCAGTTGCAGATATTATTGAAGCTCCTTTGTCAGAATTTGGTTCATAATCTGTTTGACCAGGGGACTGTTTCTCTACGTTGACCAATCCAGTCCCTCAATGTTTTGAAAACCGGGGCGAATCGCCAAAGGGACTGGGTCACTGACTTACTGGCCACTGGTTTAGCCGTCGGTCCATCCAGAATCAAATTGGACATCATACTAGGCCAAAAATAAATCTAAAAAAAAATTTTACATTCAACTCTGCACTAGAGTAAGAAAAACATCTTTAAAAAACCTCCTTTTTAGTATAAAAGGGGATTCCTTTAATGTTTCTTTATTTCTATAACAACAGGCATTGCAAACACACAATTACCAGATGAAATGGCAATTACCCTACTTTTTTATTAGAAGCTGAGCTGTAAAACCCTTCCTTTGTTGTTGCATCATTGAAAATATCATTCGTATTTCTTAGAAGTTGTAACTTCAATTAAGCATGGAAATAGCCATTACATCAGCAGCAAGGATTGGAGGTCGGCAGGTAGCAACAGCAGCACAAGACGATGAAATAGAGAAGATAATAAATCAAGAAGCAAAAGGCACTCAGACGCCAAAACACTCTTCAAGGGCTTGTGACTTTCTAACATTAGCCCCTCATGGAAAACCTGTTAAGATTGGCTAGATGCTTGAGGCTACAAATCCAGCTGTGTATACCCCATAGGTAACCCGCACGGCTGCATAATGGAAGCCAAAGCTGGCCGTAAACTTTGAACTGGCTGGTTGTCTTAAGCCGCTAGCAGTTACTATGGGCGGCCGTTTAAATGCAGTTGTTTCTCAATTTGATTATAGAGTCCAGTTTCTTAGAACCAAGGGGTTTGGAGGGCGGTCTGGATGAGAACGCCGACGGTCAACAGTTTAGTAGGTTGAATCAACAGTTCCGGTCTCGGTTTCAGAATATTGCAGCTGCTTAAAAGCCATAACTAAAGCAAGCATAAATTCAGTATGTAGCTAGTCATCAGAAACACAAACGTGTGTTGGCTCTAGGTCCAATCCCAACCCTTTGCTAACCATGAGTGCACAAGTAAAATTCCAGTGTCCTACAGATAAAAGGTGATAATCACACATTGGTCACTCTACCCAAGCTTCAACTTACTTTAGGGTCTCATCAAGCGCTCCTGGAAGCCTATGCTCTTCATTGAATGCAGGAATGATCAAAGATATATACTTCTCAGCTGGATCAAAAATGTAAGGACATGGAACCTGCAACAAATGCTTCAACCAGAGTCAATAAACTCGCAAGCCATTATACATCTTCGTTAAATTTGGACAACCAAACTAAAATACCTACATAATGAAGCATATAAAGAGCTCTTCGCCAAATGTAGAATACAACCCGTCTACATTGGAGCATATAAGACATCTACCACAACGTCATTGTTATATTTCCATCACATATCTCAACCATAATGCCGGAAAACCTAAGCTTTAGGATATAAGCAGTAAGCACGATAAATTCCCTTCCTAAAGGTCTTATCTTACACTGAGTGTCCCACATTACATTCTCTTCCCAAAGATCTACTCTAACATTAAGTGCCATAATTCTCATTGTTAGAGCATCTCTACTGGTTTTTGCATTTTGGAAATGGTTTTTTTTTTTTTTTTTTTGCGTGTGTGATAAGTTTTGCCATTTGGCAATGCTACTGCCAGACTTGCTACTTTACCAATTTTAGTAAAGTTGCTCCACCAATCCACTGCTATTGTGGCACAACTGCTCATTTTCAACTCTTAGATCAAAAGCATTGATGATGGTGTGGCAATTTGGGCAGTGCCACACATGCTGCCAAATTTGGCACAATAAATGGCACCGCCCAAAATTTGGCAAGAGGTTTCAGAACTAGCGGAGCAGCTGTTCTCGTCTCCTCTTGCCACATTTTGGCAATGGAGAAGGTTCACCAAGCTTGTGGAGATACCACTGATCTCGGGAACTTGGCAGATTTATAATAGAAGCAAAATACAGTGAAATTAATCATCAGAAATGACTAGCTCTTCCACTTCATCATAGCCCAATTGAATTCACCCTCTCCATTTCCACATGCTTGTGAATTAAGCATTTTCAGTTTGCTATTCACATTTGCTATATTTCTTACAGCTGTAACTTGTCCCTATGTTTTCCAGGAATGGATGAACAATAAGCGATTGATCCCCTCTGTTCCTTTATTGCTAACTTGCTAACAGAAGTGGCACTCCACTCACTCGGCTTATCTCTTGGCCTTTATGACATGGAATCATCCAATCTATTAAACTAGCTGTGGCAGATCCAGAAATCCAACACAGGGGGCACTCATTAATAGTTACTGTGAAAATATTTCCAAAATCAAGCACAATATTATTTCAGTCCATATTTTAGAGGTTTTAGGCATGCTTTTTGTCATCTAAGTCCAATGTTAACCTACAATCAGCTCATAAGAAGGGGGTGGAAGCAGTGATTTTGAGGCTTATAATATCTGGGGCATTAGTATTACGGGGGGGGGGGGGGGGTTGTGCATGGTCCCACTGTGGATCCGCCCCTTTGTGTGAGACACTTCGCCACTTGGTAACAGAATGTCATCTTTACCCAACATACCTCTGTTGGGTGCATGTAAAATTGTAAATACTTTTGACTTTCCTGTTAATTGTTAAACTACGTGTGAAACTTCCATTTCTCCCTAGAATGCACTATATAACTTCTTGAATACCAAGCCTGGGGAAAGTGAAACAAAAGAAAACTTTAAGATATATGATATCTAGTGATGTCCTGGTGTCCACATGAAAAGTAGAAGAACACAACCCATAGCCACGTACTAGCATCCAATGCCTATACCCTAGTCCATCTAGCATTACTTCGTTTACAGTACGCCCATGCATGTGAAGACCAAAGACAAAGGAATCTACAGAACTGGCTTTAAAACTACCGCCTGATACTGCATCTATCATCACTACCTTTTATAGCTTCCCATACTGATATGGCATCTTAAGTAGCAACATATTCTGAAACCCTTTCTATTCTAAACAATCATGCAACTCAGAAGTCTTTCTAGCCCTCATGATTGATGTCACAAAGCACATTGTCAGCCAAATGACCCCAAAAGTGCCATCAAGTTGGGTTTGTTTGTCCAACAATCTCCCCAAAAAGTATCCCAATTGGTTTCACTTCTTGCTCTTGTTGTTCTTCTTTTTAAAATTTTAAAACCCTAGGTTGTCTTCACACTACCCGCTACAATCAAACAATGTAAGAACATTTTATGTTTCCATCATGCTTCAAGTTGCATACAAACATGTACACACGAATTACCTACATTCCAAAAAATGGAGTCATTGCAACTGGTACATAATATACTCAATCCAAAATAATTTCAGGTATTACATATTCGCTACTAGGGCTGCAAACGAGCCGAGCTTTCGAATGTTCAGGTTTGTTCGTTAAGTTTTTGAGCGAACTCGAGCTCAATGAAAATTTAACGGGCCGAGCTTGCCTAGGTTTGAGTCGAGCCTTGAACAGTGCACGAACGGCTTGGTCCTATTCGCTACTATAGCAAAAATAACGGCTACTCATAAGTCAAAATCCAAGAATTCCAAATTGAATGTTAGAAACATGTAAATCGTACAATCTATACAATATTGGCAATTGGAACAAGTACGTGTATTGCAATCTTCTACAGCGAAAGGCAGGGTTTACCTGTTTCAGTGAATTTGGATCCTCGAAGATCGGATGACCTTCCGCGTGACTAGAGAACGATCAGAAAAACAACACATTCAGAACGAGAAATAGTGAAACATGATACAATCATATGTTTGTGGGTGAAATTAGGATCTTAATTGAAGAGTAACATACGCGTGATTGAATTTTCTACTGAAAGCTTCGAACACGATCGCGGCGCCTAAACCTAAAACCAAAACTAGACCAACGATAACGAGGTACTCGAAGATCGTCCATAGAAACTCCATTCTTCGTTTCCAGATTGACTTTGATCATCAAACAAGGTTGAAGGACAGAGCTTTGATAGTGGTTTGGGCTTTTACTTTAGGCCCACATTAGCCAACGTTGAGAGAATGACTGGCCGTCCTAGATTTCGAGTTTGTAGCCCACTAAATCCTATGCGCTATACGTGCGATGCCTTATAGGTCCTGTACCCACGCGGTGTACCCATTCTTGCCCCGGCTGCCCCCCTTTAATGCACACTTCTGATTTGGCCAGCCAAGATAAGTTCGTCTCTCTCTCCTCCTCGCTTAGGGATGGCAATCGTGGCCGCCCCGCCCCAAATGGATTGGGGATTTGGGAATTTTTCGGGGATCGGGTAGGGGATGGGGATAATTTTTATAAAAAAATGGGGAATGGATAGGAGATGGGTATGAGTCTGTCCCTGCCCCGATCCCCGCTCCTCTAGCCTCCTATATATAATAATTATATATATGAAGGTGTTCTTTATTATGATTGTAACTTGTAAAACAATCCAGACTTCGATCTGAATGACTTAACAAAAATGTTTCCACCCATTTTTAAGTATTAGGACCGTTTGAAATACCATATAAAAAAAATGGCACTATCTTTCTTAGAGAGTTAACATATTTCATTTTTTTATTACATTTTTTATAATTAATCTGTCGTATCCCAATACAATAAGTTTGGCAATCAGATTTTCATGGGTGACCATCCACTCTAAACACTGACCATATTTTCCTTGGCAATGTGATTTTTTATCACTAATCTGTCGTTGTTTGGGCTGAATTAGCTCAATCAAATGGCAAATGATTGTGTGCGGGCGTGCCAGAAAAGAAATAACTTCACAGATGAAATTACTCTTTTCAAATTGATTTGAAATAACTAATCTCAATCAGGCAATTGTGTTATCCGTTCGATTACCTCAACTAAGAGGATTTTTCCTTAAGGTATCAACCAAATAAAAGATTGACGCGCTTCGAATCAGAAAAGATGATTGAACACAAACAAACCTGAATTTAATCAAAGGCAAGCTTGTATACAAACACTCTTAAGACTCTTCTAAGAACAATACAGTAAAATAAGCACACTGAATTTAATCAAAAGTGGACTTACAAACGACTATTCTTTGGTAAGAAAAGAACTTACAAGAAAATAAGAAAACTTGAATTTAATCGAAAGCCATCTTACATGCAAATAAGCCTTCAACTTACAAAAAGATCCTACTTTAAACTAGACTAATCTAAGATAGATCTCTGAGCAATCATTTTGTATGAGTTGTCAGATGATATGAATTTTTTGTGGGGGCTTCTCTCTTCGCTTCACTTCTTTATTTATAGACATTGGCCCTGCCTTCGATCTCCACGTCTTCGATTGATGTCCACGTTGGCCACATAAAACGGTTGAGGGGGCTTTCGAACGGTTACCTTGATATTTCCAGAATTCCTTCTTCCCCTGCTTGCTTCGATCACGGTGTTCATGGCCACTTCCTGGATCGTGGTTCCTATTTTCAAGCAACGTGAATTAATGTAACACGTCTGCTTCCAAAATGATTCCCTGTAACTGGAACTAATTTCAGTTATAAAACAAGGCGGTGAGGGCACCGTTCGATGATCGCAAAGTCTAAATCAACGATTAGATCTAATAATCTCCTAAACCAGCGTTTAATTACTATTCAAACGACACCGGTTCACTTTAAAACGACACCGTTTGCCATAAAAACAATGCCTCCCTTAATTCCCGTAATCCTCTGTAATTGGTACTCGACCGGGACAGGCTCCATACAACCGCCGTACCGTTCGGGGCCACGTGGAATTTTTTCATTGGGTGGCACTTTTCAGGATGTAAACAGTCATATCTCAATACTATGGTAGTATGGTGGCACCTGTGGTTGTTTTCCTTGGCATTTGGTTTGTAAATTGTAATGGAAGCCTAGATTTTATTTATTTTTTCTGGAATTTAGTTTCAAGGTTTGTATTTTCTAATGGCTAGTGACTATTTTTTTAAAAAGTTTCGGAAACTTTGGATCCCCGAATCCCCGTGGGGATCCCTGTTCCCCATTTAGGGCGGGGATGGAGGGTAAAAATAAATCCCCGATGGGGATTGGGGCTGGGATGGGGATGAGTTTGGGCTCGCGGATCGGGGACGGGGATAGGGGTATCCACCCCCGACCTTCCCCATTGCCATCTCTATCCTCGCTCTCTCATGCGTCATCTCTCTCTCTCTTACTTTTTTTTATTTAAAATCTCATACATATAGTAGTAGTTTTTTTTTTTTTTTTTTTGTAAATAAGCATTTTTTAGATTTTAGGATTAAGATACTCTACGGTTCAGGAAACCCTAGAGTTTAAATTTAGGCACTTTCATAAGGGTTTTAGGGTGTACTTTTCTATTATAGGATTTTAGCGGTTTAGGCACTTTTATGGAGTACCCTAGGGGTTTAGGCATTTTAATAGGGTACCCTGGGGTTTAGGCACTTTCGTAGGGGTCCTAGGGGTTAGGCACTTACAGTGTTCAGAATTTTAAGCACTTTCATAGAATTTTTGTATTTCATTAATTAGAGGAGAGTTGATGGAAATTATTTTTTATTTTCTAGACATAGAGCTAAAATGCCCAACGGATAGAGAAATTTATTTTTTCACAATTTTATATTCAATATTAGTCTCATTAGCTAGATCTCTACGAGTACATTTCAAAAATATAAATTTCGTAAATAATAGATATGTACAAAAAAAGTTATAAAGATTTTAAGTTTTTTGAATTTAAAAAAGAAGAGAGGAGGATGAAAACAGAGAGGAGAGAGAAAGAGGAACCATTTTGACTTTTTTGTTTACCAACTCTACATTAATGGAAAATGATACACCCACCGCGGCTCCCCCACCGCACCACCCATCGCACGCACGCTGGGCCCACTCCGGCCACTGGACGGCCGATCCGAGCCGACCAAAAATTCTATAAAAAAAAAACGAGTGGGCCTTCGTGTGAATAAATGGCATCCGAAGTGTGTAGATGCTTGATCCGAACTTCCATTTTTAACGTCTCAGGTCATCTGATTTTTGGAAGTTCGGATCGAGTACTTACACACGTCGTATGCCATTTATTTTCGTGCGGGCCCACTCGGTTTTTTTTTTAGAATTTTTGGTTGGCTCGGATCGGCCGTCCAGTGGCCTGAATGGGCCCGACATGCGTGAGGTGGGCGGTGCGGTGGGGGAGCCCGCGGTGGGCGTATAGTAATTGCCTTTTACTCTGCTACGTGGAATAAAGAGAGGGAGTGAGGTGCGTGTGGGACAGACGAAGGAGAGAGAGAAAGTGGAACAATGTGCGCCCGTGCAAATAGGACTTTGTGGGAAGATATTTGTGCGTATTTGTACGCAAGGACCTAATGGGACAAATTCCACTCAGATAGGACCGGCCCGAAAGAACCCCGCTAATGTTTGGTTTGGGCCTTTCCGTTTAGGCCCAACACTAAAGTGTTGCTTCTCCCTCTCCTCTGTGGCAAGTCTCCTGGCTAAAGAGTAAATAGACGAACTAAACTACTTGAGTTCAAATTTATATTTGGCTCATTTAGCAGCGGGAAATGATATCGGCACTCCAAAAATTGATGCAGGCACTCTAAAATCAGTGTAATTTCAAAGCCACTTTCCTTTATTTTTTGGAGTCTCTGCATCAATTTTGGGAGTGCCAATATCATTTCCCTTAGCAAAAAACACTTTATATAAAAAAGGTTTTTTTTTTTTTGTTTTGAAAAAATAAGTTTATGAAATCAGCTTGTTTAAAACCTTTTTATGTCAAAAAATTGTTTTCAAAACTTGAATTTAAAAAAACAATTTCCAAAAAATGTTTTCCAAAATAAAGAGAGAGAAACAAAAGTGGGGCAAAATATCTTAAATGCCCCTCATTTTAACGGTTCGGGCTAGCGGCATTAGCCTTCGGAATTTGATTGTACACATTTTGTACTTTGGGGGACTAAATGCCAACATTGTTTGCATTGAATACTAATTGAGACGTAGGGCCGACCCAACCCTAAGACCCAAAGGCCTGGGGCTTGGGTATTCAAAAAATTTCAATTTTTAGGGATACTTTAATATTTTCATTATTTGGGTCTAAGTATGACTCTTTTAAAGCCCAATATGATAAAAAAATGCTCAATCAGAAGTAATGAGTTAGCCCAACTCATTATCTTGTAAGCCCAAATGCCCCACCCACTAAATCTCCAAAATACGTCCTGGGCCGTCATTTTCCCAAATCATTTCCCCAAAACCACCAAATAACATTTTCCCAAAATCGTTTCCCCCCAAACCCACCCCAAAAACTTAACGATCTCGTATTTTGTGTTCATATGTAATGATTAGTAGAACTTTATATTGGGTTGGCTTTCTTGTATTGTGATTGTTGTTGTAAAAATTGTTAAGTGTTAACTCTTTAAGGACATACTTTTTTTATTAGACCTTGAGTACGAAAAACCCTTAAACTGGCCCTATTGAGACGTCAATACTTTGAGGACCAAAAATATAACTAATAAGCAGGAGTTTTTAAGAGGATAATTAGAGGAGCACCTCTACTTTTAAATCTGAAGAGAGAGAGAAACCAAACTTGACTTTTGTACTTCTAGTATAGTTGATATCAGGACTTGAATGTTGAATCTTTACCAGTGAAGGCCCATCTGATCATGGCCATGCATGGCCTGAATGAACATGTATAAGATTTCCATAGGACACTTGTTTCTACGGTAAATAAGCTGGAAATAAAAAGGAAAAAAAATATGCTAACCTAACACACGCGTATAAAAGACAGCCACGCCAAGTGGCTACAATATCCTACGTGCTCAAAGTCAAGTACCGTGACGTACAAGTTAAATTTGCTCACTTTTTAAGATTTTAGGCTCAAAATCTCTAAGTTGTATTTATATCAATTCATTTGGAGCTAATTCATACGTATAGTTATTTTCCTTGGCTTTAATAAGTCTCGCTAGTGGATTGTGTGATTGATTCTCTAGAATTAATTGAGGTACGCATAAGCGAGCTTCGATGCCTAAGTTATAAGAATAAAAAAGGGTGGCTACAGCCTACAAGGTAGAAAATGAAGTTCATAACAAATAATACTTGTGCAACTCTCCACGCAACATATGTTTCCCGACTCTTCTATTGAATCTAATGTAAGGAGAGAGAGAGAGAGAGAGAGAGAGAGAGAGAGAGAGAGAGAGAGAGAG